>PVLA01006482.1:55436-122475 GCA_004027455.1 Hydrochoerus hydrochaeris | reverse complement strand
AAATCCCTCTGGAAGATGCTGTGAAGGGTAGAACGAACCTACCCACAGCAAATCCCTCTGGGTGATGCTGTGAAGGGTAGAACGAACCTACCCACAGCAAACCCCTCTGGATGATGCTGTGAAGGGTAGAATGAACCCACCCACAGCAAATCCCTCTGGACGATGCTGTGAAGGGTAGAACGAACTTACCCACAGAAAATCCCTCTGGAAGATGCTGTGAAGGGTAGAACGAACCTACCCACAGCAAATCCCTCTGGATGATGCTGTGAAGGGTAGAACGAACCTACCCACAGCAAATCCCTCTGGAAGATGCTGTGAAGGGTAGAATGAACCCACCCACAGCAAATCCCTCTGGAAGATGCTGTGAAGGGTAGGTCCTGCTGTCAGGCATTAATGAGAACCAGAGGACACCTCACCCAATACACTGCCTAACAAAGAAAGCTGGTAGTCAGTCAATGGGCAGAGAGGCAGGAGAGGCAGTAAGCAGGGAGTAAATGGCTGTTCTGTGCTCTCTGTTTAATGCCGTGGACCTAAAATTGCTGTAAAACGTAAATCCCACTTTTAAAAATAATATGCTAAGGAGTAACAAGTAATTTGCATACCAAGTAGAAGAACAAGAACAATGTTGCCAATTAACCATGACAGAATCCTTTAATAACGCCAAAGTATTTTCACTGATTTAAGATGTTTCAATCAGAGGAGAGTATCATGCATCGTGGCTTGACACTGGTGTCACAGACCTAGAATAGAAATGGGTGGGCAGGACTGTGTCACCCCCTCCAAAGCTGCCCCCTCCCCAGTGGGGACCCCAGTCTGTAGAAAGATAGCAGGGCCATCTGCTGACATGACAAGAAGACACCAGGTTCACTCGGGAGCCCA
Organism: Hydrochoerus hydrochaeris; assembly: GCA_004027455.1. NCBI lineage: Eukaryota > Metazoa > Chordata > Mammalia > Rodentia > Hydrochaeridae > Hydrochoerus > Hydrochoerus hydrochaeris. The sequence goes on along the minus strand of PVLA01006482.1, from coordinate 121,596 downwards.
CAGAGGTGGCTGAAGTCTGGAAGCCCGTGTGGCTGTCAGATTTCTCTCAGTTCACCCTCCTTCCTGTTTTATTTGTTGTTGTTTTGTTTTGCTTTTCCTGTTCACAGTTGTGAATGTCTCTCAAATTTGTCCCCAATCTTTCTCAACATCTGCTTCCAGATGACCCAATAGATACATTATTCTGTCAAATACATCAGTTATATGTACCTCTTTTTGTCACCATTTTTAACCTAAGTGGACACCAGGGTAGAGAATGTCTTGATATCTCTTTCCATGGATATATTTTTCAAAATAAGAAATGGCCATATGCTCCTTAAGGCCAAAGTGATATCATTTTACTTAATTAGAATGACTTAATAGCTTATATAATGTACTTAAAAATACTGGCTGCTCAAAGTATAATTAATGCAGATTACAGCATCTCACTGCAGTTTCATTAGCCACTGGCAAGAGATCAGTACTTCAACAAAACTTCTAGGTGTTTCGCATAGTACCTCCTTCCTGTGACGTGTGTTTCAGCCGTGACTGGCCAGACAGTGTTCACTTCCACTTCACGTGGTCAGTAGCATGAAGAACATGTCGAAAGCAGTTATCACATTAGCAGCATAGGTATCCCCATTTTATTTGAATATAATCTTTTGTTTGTAATAGGAATGATAGTCTGATCTTTCTCCTTGATATTTGTTGATTTGTAGGGAGAAATTGCACAGTTTACAAATGTAGATCAAAGAGAATTTTAAGAAAAGAAAATGACATACCCAAAGTGGCAACCTGAGCTGCTTCGATTGGTTAAACCGTTCATAGTTTCTCATTTGATGGTCATTTGAAACTCACAGAGTGCGTTTTTGAGGTTGTACTGCAGATGAAGAAGAAACTGCAACTACTCTCCTTGTCACACAATTTTTAAACTGCCAAGCCATTTGGTAAACCTCATACCTGAGAATGAACTTCTTGCCTTCAAATTATGTTTTCTTTAGGATCACAGAAGTTTTGAATTCAGCTCTTGAGATACTGAGCTGGCAAGACAGATATGGTCAGATATTGAGCTGACCACAAGACCGATGAAGTTACTGGATGTACATAGAGTCCATAAAGTCGGTGGATCAGAGATGGAGACTTGTCATTTTGCCCTCCTGGCAAAAGCTGGGTGAGAGGGAAGCGCCAGTCCTCCTATGGTTAACCCGCCCCTCCCATCACGCCAGGAGGCTGCCAGGCAGCACTGCACTGCAGGGAGCCGGAGCCAAGCCTGCAGAAGGCCTGGCCATCAAGAGCAGCGCTTTGCATATTTGTAAGAGGCTCACTGCAGTGACAGCTGCTGAGACAGATTTCAAAGTCTTTTACACCATCGGTTTCCCACGTATTCCTATGCTTGGCACTTTTGCAGGAATAGAAAATACCAGCTGTTCCTTCTGGCCACCAAGTCAGTGCATAAAATCGCTTTCTCTCCTAAAATAAACAAATAAGAAATAAATAACAATGAACAGAAGTAAAATCTGAACAGAGAAGGGCCCAGCCATCCAAGGAAAGATTGTATTAGCAACTATCACATCAGTACTTTGGCTCACACTTTACCCAAAACATCCTGTTGCTGTTAATCTTTCCTGAAAATACAAACAAAACTGGAAAAAAACAAAAAGCGGAGGCAGGGGAGGGGGGCGGCACCCCCTAATGCTCTGAGTAATGCGATCCAGCTCCAGAAGAGATTTCAGTCTGTTCTTCAAGAAATGCCAAAAAAACGCCAGCCTGCTATGAATCTCAGTACTGACTGAGCAGGTTCCCTTCCAAATCTTGTTGGTTTCACACACTTTTAAGATACTATGAAAATTATGCAATAATTATGTTCCAATCAAGGGGGGATAAAAGCTTTTCCAAATAATTGGCACATGTGTGAAAAACCTAGATAATGAGCTTATGAAAATATAGTTTTACCCTTTATTCAACATACATATTATACTAACGAAACAGAAGGCATTTTAAATAAAGTGTAAAACTACTTGTCATTAGTAAGAATGCTGCAAATAATTTTTTAAAAACACCTTCTTTTTCCCTTTTTTATAAATACTATTTTTATTTTTAATCTTCTTTATTTAAAATAGACTCATAAATTCATTAGCATAACATTAAAAAAATCTATTTTTGTGGGACTCCCACGATCTGTCAGTAAAAGAAGAAAAATTAAGTTAAATTTCCCACTTGTGTTTTAAACTTTACAGTATAAGTACACGGATTTTGCAATCATTTGAATACAATTTCATATAGCATAGTGCAATATTTGTTGCAATTAACATTTTGAAGTACTCCTATTACTGTCTAAATCAAATGTATAGCAATCACATGAATAAACTAGCAAGCCAATAAATGAATAATCTAGTGCACCAATTTTAGGAATGATTCTGCTACTTATATAATATATGTTGACCTAAACTTCATTCTAATTTAACACATTTTCAGGAAAATAAGGGAATGTATTATGGTTCTTTTTGCACACATAAGATTAAAATTAGAATGTGTGTGTGCACTTAATAACTTACATAATGTCTGAGTCATAACACATATTTGTTTTTCTTTCCAGCTACTCATATATAAGGTTATTTCTTGTTTCTTGCTTCTTTTATTTGCTTTTTTTTTTTTTTTTTTTTTTTTTTTTTTTTTTTTTTTTTTTTTTTTTTTTTTTTTTTTGCTTTCTTAGAAGATAACCAACCTCAAGGAACCCAAATTTTGTTAAAGCAAAGACTAGTTATTTCTTCTCTTTCAAAACGTATTCAAGACTTTACTGTTATTATTATCATTTGCTTCAGTATTGTTTATTTCTCAAAAATTCTCATTTGGAGGCCATGAAGGACTCTCCATCTGAATGCTTGGATCCTATCCCGATACTTAGCAAACATTGCAATATTCCTCTTCCCTTCCTCCTACTCTCAAATACTAACATTTCTAATAACTTGCATTCTTTAAATTTGCAAACATGCAAACTTCAAAGTTGGATGAATTGGTTGAAATGCTTTATGTTGTATTATTACCACTGTAAAAGGGAAGCATTTAGTACTAAAAGAAATGCCAGTTGGGATATTGTGTTCTCACGGGACACCATGCAATTTCATTCCTCAGAAATATTAAAGGCTTTAGGACTTGAGTTATAAATTTGACATCTTACATTCAAAGGAGGTTCATGCAGCCTTTTTAACCACCATTTTGGACAAAAGTGATCATTAGTTTTTTGTTAGCAAAAGTACATTGAAAGTAAAATATTCTATATACAGTTGATTTGCATTTACCAAACCCATTTGGCTTTGAATTTTGATTATTTTTCCCGACATGACAAATTAGGATCAGCAGTATTATTTTGTCAATGAGGCTAAATTTATATTTGTAAAACTGGAAATCAAATTTAGTTTGCTCTATTAGATTTTTTATGAGCTATTTTCCTTTTGTCAGAGACTGTCTGCTCCAGAGGTTCTGCGGGGAACCTGACTAGCTTCCTCTGGGGTTCACTCTGGCCCAAAGCCCTGGGGAAAATTCTGCTCTGGTTTCTTGGTTGAGAGTCTTCATAACATTTCACCAAACTTGCTTTTCTTTGCTGGCAGATCCTGACATAAATTATGGTTTTTCACAACTGGCTTTCCAGGAGTTCAGCATTTGTGTTTTCTTTAATAATTTCAACTAGTACACACATTCTCTCTCAAAGCAGGTATCCACCACACATTTTAAAATTGAATGACAGAAGTTCAGAAAAAGTAAGAGGCTTGCCGTGGGTCACATAGTCAGTCATAGGAAAAAGAGTCTTAGAGATCCTTTTCTCATCAAGAGAAAAAAAGATCCTTTTCTCATCAAGAGAAAAAAAGTGAAGATTTATATGTAGGCACTTGTGGTTATAGGTGAATTTAGCCACACCAGTAATAATTAAGTTTGTACAGTATTTTCATTTGGGCAGTATTGTGTGTTAAAATAGATCACTCTATGTTTTGAAATGCTAGTTGTCCTTAGAGTTTAACAAAAGTTGCCTTTTCAACAGCTGAGTTAGAAAGTTTCACTATAAAACTCTGGAAGTAGAATTGAACATCTTGTGGTAAATAACAGTTTAGTTCAGCTATAATTATCTCCTTGATTATAGCAGAGCTGAGGTTTGGCTTTAGGCTTTCATATGCTAAAATACTACCTTAAAAGGAAATTTTGTAGGAGAGTGTGTTTTTTTTTTTTCCCCATTGAGAAATGGACCTTAATGATAAACATCTTTTTTCCCCTCGGAAGGCTACAAATTAACCTGAGACCAAGTGTATCGTTGGGATCTTCTCTTCCACTGGTTATTCACACATACTTTGGTCACAGGATTTCAAGTATTTCTCTCAGAAATTTTTCTGATTTTCATGAAGTTCCACAGATACCTTTTCCTGAGCTGCTAGGGCCCAGGATAATCTGTGGCCCTGAGTCTTTATTTTCCATAAGAGACTTTTGATCTTTTTGCATGATGCATCATATAATTATGCTCAACCTCAGATTTTGCAGGAAAAACTGCATTACATGACTATAAGCAGATTATTAAACAGTACATGATTAAAATGGAAAATCTTTGCAATACTTTTAGAATCAATTGGGGCCCAACAATGGCAAATTTGTAATTATGAAGAAGATCTGAAAACCATGCTTGGTCTAGAAAATATTTGCAATGAACAATTTGGGAAACAGGAAGGGTATCTACATTCAGTGTGGGTCCTCAAATAGCCAAGCATGAGTACATCAGTCTCTGAAACGTTTTTAGGAAAAGGAACAATACCTGGGATTAGAAGTTACATCTGGGCAGATGGGGAGATCGTAGAAGAGGTAAACACAGTCTGCAAAAGGAAAGGGAGCAAATTACGTGCTTTGGGCTCCTCGTAAGCTTCTCCTGGCTGTTAGCACAGGGGTCCTGGAGTGTCACTACAACTAGAAGAAATAACACAATCCATACAGCAACCTCAGCTATCTCTAGTGGAGCCAAAGGTAACGCCCATCAGGACAGGAGCAATTATATGTTTGAGTTTTAAGCCAAAACAGGAAATTTTTTATTACTCTTCATATTATTCATCTAAAGCTCTGAGGCTTTCTGTCTTTTGTGCCCAAAATATGCAAGCTATTTTTCTTATGTGTATGATTGTCAAATGTTGAGACTTTGATATAAGTAGTGAATTTAATATGGAGAAACACAGAATGCAAATCTTCCATGTAAGAAAACATATTTGAATCATAGAACATGAAACTGAAATTAGAAACATAGGGGATGGATTTTCATTTCTCGGTCCTAAAAGCCAAATGTAGCTTGTAAATAATTAGTGGCTTTTCCTCTATGTATGTAACTTGCCCCCCCAAAATCATGAGCTTTTGTTTGAAACGCCATCACCACCATGTGGATTACTGCATCTAAGGTCACAACTATCATCATTCCATTTGTTCAAGGGTGTAAAAAGAAGGCAGCTTGATTTTGTAAAGCTAGACCACTGAGCCGCAAAATGGCTATGCTGTATCTCATGATTGTATCTAATGAAATGAGTCATCAGAGAATAAGCAAATCACACTCTTTCTAGAAGGATAGTCTCTAAAACACTCACCTTAGAACATCAGGGGAAGTCAATCCTATGAATGCTCAGATTTGTATCCTTAACTCTGCTGTGATTGCCCCTTTCCATGGCACATGAAGACGTACTAAGCTTGGAAGTGCTCCTTAAACTGCATGTGTGGTTAATCTCAGAAGTTAATGCAATAATATTAAAGGCAGTCAGAGAACAAAAAGAAATCAAAGAATTCTAAGACCTTTGACTTTCAGTCTCACAGTATAGTTGTAGAAAATCAAAGAGATTGTTATCCACAATTTGTCACAAATGTGTGTTTAATAGGATCACTTTTTCTCTTTGCATGTCAGTACATGAATAGCCACTTCCACCAGCTGTTCTTACTAAGCCTCAGCCTCTTCACCTACTACCTTATTAGCTACAAAGGAGAAACAAACGATGTGCTTAGAATGGTGGAAGTACCATTTGAGATTAAGTATATTTAAGGTAACTAAAATGTCAGTGACAATGAATAGACAGTAAATCGTGATTATAAAATGCCACAGGAGGGCGGGGAAGGAGACACACCCAGAAGTGTGCCCTGCTATCTCCACTGGCATTTCTGACCCAATCAAGTTGACAAGAAGATTAAACACCAGAGTGAATCATTCCTGGCAACATAGGTTTGCATATGAAATTTTTTTTAAAAAGAGGAAATACACTTCCATTATACATCCTGGTGATATTGTTTTCATTTTTAGTTTTGAGATCATAAGGAATTTTTACATGTATAGGATAATCTGGAAAAGAATAGCAAAGACACTGGCATAATAAACAAGCAGGGTTCTGGTTGGAATACTGGTTTTTGGTTCTATATCGGTGAACTTGGGCAAATTATTAAATCTCACTCAACTTCATTCGTAAGTAATAATTAATAAGCAGATTCCTTTGTATTCAATTAGATTGTGAGTAAAAAGTTAGCTTAAGTTCTAACAGAGGATTTTATACTAAAGGACAGCTATTACTGTTTATACTACCTATATTTTTAAGTAAATGAATTACTAGCATATTCACTACACCAAATTAGTAAATGTAATGGTTGATTTTAGGTCTTGGGTTGATGGATTAAGAAATATTCAGGTAGTTAGTAGAGAGTTATTTCTGGATATGGCTAGGCAGATGGATATTTGAATGAGAAGACTGAGTAAGGAAGACGTGACCATACCAATATAGTGGCCACATACAATCCATTGAGGATTGGTCGGAAGCGCAAAATGGAGGAGAAATGAATCTGTTCTCTCCTTTGCAGACAGAAAATTCTTCTTTTCCTGCCCTTGGATATCAAAACACAATGATCTCAGATTTGGACACCATGAGTTGCATCTGCAGCCTCAGAAATTTTCAGCCCTTCGCCCATTGGCTGGGAATGACAGCCTGGACTTCTCGATTCTCAAGCCCTTGGTCTCAGTCTGAATTGCACCTCTGACTTTGCCATTTCTCCATCCTGTAAAACACTGATTGTGACTTCCCAGAAAATATCATGGTATGAGCCAATCCTTATAGTAAGTAAACATCCTATCTATCTATCTATTGATCCATTCATCCATCCATCCATGTATCTATGTATGTATGTATCTACCTATACTTCCCAAATTATAATGCTATGCTATTCAAATAAACTCATGATAAATTGAAATTTTAAGTTAAAAAAAAATCTAATGTATTCACAGAGTTAGCATTGATGGGATCTGTAGCTCCTTTCCTACCATCAGGACAGAGTATTGTATGGCACATTGCTAGCCAGAGAAGAGAAATGTTTAAATTTTGAAATACAGTCTCTATGGAAAGAACATCACTTTTGCACCACCATAAACTCAGAGAACTTGTAACTCAAAACAGTAAGTTGAGGATCATCTATATCTGTCACCTGTTAGTTTATTTTCCTGGAAAACCTTAACACTCAATCATTTTATGCAGTTATGTCCCAGCACATGACTCTAATCAGCTTTTCCTCTGCATGTGATATGGTTAATACATTATGTTAACTTGAGCAGTTTAGAAGGTTAACCAAGAGACTCAGCAGGGAGCCAGGGTTCTTACTCTGTGAATATTTTCATCCTGTGTAGAGGAGGGCAGAGAGATTTTGAGTGCCACACCCACCCTAGTGAGGGGGTGGCCTGCATACACTGTTAGGGGAGAGGAGAAGCTTGCTCTCCTTCCATTTTGCTCTGGCTGCTCCCTTGAAGTGTTGCCCCACCACCCTGCCTTGGAGCCAGATGATTATGGACTGAAACCTCCACAAACTGTGAGCCAAATAAACCTTTCCTTCCTTCATGTTGGGCGTCAGATATTCTGTCTCAGCAAGGGGAGAAAAGTAAAGTGACCAATACAGCACGAATTATTTCACCAAAAGCAAACTCATATTATAGTATTCAAGAAGTATGAAGCCACTCATATTTAATATGATTTTTTAACTTATTTGATAGATTTAATGTTTGTAGTCATGGTTTATAGGAAAACAAAACAGAGAAAATAGCAGATCTCCATAGAATACTCCCTCCTCTCATTTTATCCTTTTATGGACAGAATAGTTTAAGTTCCCTGAAAGTGTCATGTTGTGCCAAATTTTTCTTCTCTCCCTCCCAACAAATTTCTGGAACCTGTTTTCTTTTTTTACAGTTTTCATAGTTTTGCCAGTTTTATTGCTGAATAATATTTCATGGATGTGCCACTATTTGTTTATCCATTCAACTACTGAAGGACATTTTTCTGCATAATAGTTTTGGCAGTAAAGGTAATATCAACATTTATTTGTAAATTTTTATATGGACAAAACTTTTCAGTTCATCCAAGTAACTACCAAGGATAATGATTGCTAAATCAATGGTTAATTGTTCACATAGTTTTCTACAATATCGAAAAACTCCTCTAAAGTGGCTATATTATTTTGCATCCCCATTGTAATTAAAGAGAGCTCTTGTTTGTACATCAGTGTTGTCTGTGTTTTAGATCTGGGCTATTCTAATGTTTTTAATAATATCCCATGGCTGTTGCTTTAATTTTCAAAAAATCTGTTTTAATACTGTATATATTTGCAGTCTAATGAATACATCAATTTGTGGGGAGCTGGTACATATATATAACACATCTTATTTCTTTTATTAAAATTACAATTCCATAATGTTATATTAGGGTAAACATTATTCATGTGCTGATTTTATTATCTATACACTTGCTTTGCAATGCAACCTTTAGAAAGCCAATGACCTTTTCTGAATTATAAAGTACTAGGGCAAGCAAAGCTCTTATTTTTGAGAGAAACAAGACTCCGAAGAGTTCATGAAGGTAATAATGATGGTTTAAGGTATTTTCAAAATAAAGAGGAAATTATAAATATTGACATAATTGGGATTGTTAAACCCAGAATGGCAGAAAATTGATTGTAATCTATTTGTTAGATTTGTTCTTTGCAAACATGGCCCCTGCATTCTTAATACTATACCTCGCTGTCTCTAATTTCATCTACACTTAACTTTCTCGTTTGCATAATTGTAGATTCAGCTCCCTTTTAAATATAAATACCCATATAATAACCTTTATTTATTTTCTCTTTTCCAAGTCTTAAAATTATTGGCTACTGAATATTCTTACTATGAGTGTACAATGTACTTTTCTGTATTATAAGATGAAAAACATATTTCCACTCCTTCTAGTAAAAAAGCACATAAGCTAGGACTGCTGATGGTGATGCCACATGCTGGGGAAATGTCCCATCGGAACGCACTCTCTCATCTGTGTTGTTGCAAATAGCACTGAAGCAATCGGTCTGGTAGGCTTCCAGGTACGGGTCTGCCAAAGCCAAAAGTCAGGAATATGTCAAAGTTCATTCTACCATGGTTTAAACTTAGAACCTAACCTTAAAATATATCCTACCATTGGAACTTCCCAGCATGCTCAATCACAGCAAACAAAGCTTTAGAGTAAAGATCCATGTCGCTGTGGGAAAACTCATTCACAGGAATGTGCTGCTATCCATTGATGAGTCTTTGTCAGCTTACCTTCTGCCAACTGTTAGGAAAACTGATTTTTGGAAAAACGTGATACTCAGCCTGTTTTGCTTTGTCTCTGTTTCATTTCTAATTCTGCTTCAGAATATGAATGCTTGGGTTAGTGAAGGATGTCACTTGGATCCCATTCCCTCATTCCCTGACTCTCAGTGATTGAAATTATGGCCACGCCCTGCCGCTGTCTTCAGCAGACAATGCATAGAGCTGCTAGAAATGTAAAGGTGTGCTCAGAGGACATAAAAATAGTTTTATTCTTGTATCTACTGAATATGTTGGTTAAAGATATGTGGCAAAGCTGCATAAGTGGAAAAATAAAACTTGACAAAATTAAATTTGTGGTATAAGGAGCCAAAAAATCCTAAGCAATTAATAAAAAAGAGCTGCAAAGGTGCCAAAGTAAGTGAAATAAAGGACCTCTTATTTGTAGAAATGAGATGCTGAAGTTTGGATGTAAGATACAGATTAAATATATCGTTGGATTTGCAAAATCTCCATGTCAATTTGTCTTAAAGAGTTCTGTGTCCATAGGATTTGGAGTGAGCGTACACTTTCAACTTGACCAGCTGTAGGATCCAGCTCAGGGACCGGTGGAACTCATTTCTGGGGGGTCTATGTGGGGTCTAGATGGGGTCTATGTGGTGCGGGGGGGCACTGGCCCCAAGGTTTGTCCACTCCCTGGCCCCTTGCTCTGTTGTATTTGGGCCAGATGGCACCCTCTTGCCATGGTGACTCGATCCTGGCACCAGCTCAGCGTGCAGGGAAACAGGAACTAAATTAGGCCCTTTTCTCCAGGACCTAACTTCAGAAAGTAAGTTGTGTGGTTTTTTACTCTCATGTATACTTTTTCCTAACAACATGGAATAATTTCTCTCCTCTTATTCTCTGAGATCTCTCCTTGAAAATGCTTCTATTTAATTCATCATTGTCCCTTTCTTCCATAAGAAGAAACTGTCAGATCTCTATTAGAACCTCTCTCATGGTGCATGTTGGTCATTCTCCTTCATTTGGCTGTGAACTCCTTCAATGTCTTATATATAAATAGTGATTTCCACTATTTCTACTCCTATCTAGCACCAACCCTGACTCACAAAAACTCTTCAATAATTTAACTTCATTACCTCCACAACCAACATAAGAAAATTGTTAAAGTTTATCTTCCAAAGAGACAATCTATAAAAATTATATTGAAGTTATCTGTCATATATGAATACAAAAACAAAGAAGTAGTCTGAATTTGGTGACAGTCTATTGCTTTTTCTCTTCATCTGCTGCAAAAAATCATCCTGCATGTAAATCCAGTCAGGAAAATTTGTGCTGTAAGTTCCAAACACAACCGCCCACATAAGGCACCATGCATGCCCAAGCCTTGCTTTGAATGAACAGTGGGTCAATTCAGCACTGAAACACTAAGCAATACATTTTTGTGATCTGAGAAAAAGTCTTCTCAGAAATTCCACTTCCTAACAGGGGAAAATAAAGTAAAAATGTAAATAGTCTTCAGATTAGAAATGAATAATGCATTAGCTATCTGTATAATCTCCCCCCACCTCCAGATTTCTGTGGAAGACAAACTTTGTTTCAGAAAAGTCAAATTTTCCCAGTAATGACACAAGAGAATGAAAACAATTTGAATAATATGTCTTGACCTGGAGTGGGGTAAGGCTTTTAACCTGATACTGTTTAAAGCTAATATACACTAATATACCAGGCAAAACTAATTTTGGGGAATTTCAAGTAAATACTGGAAACTAAATTATGGAAAAATAAGTAAAAACTGCCATATGAAGGTTCTGACCTTTCTGAATTTAGCTTCTAAGTGTGAGATTTCTAATCAAATAGTCCATTATAGTGATGCCCCAAGTTTCTGAGGAAATGAATATGATTTGAATTTGTTCTGTTTTTTATTTATTGTCACAGCTTATATTATCTAAAATACTATTTACCTGCTAAAGTGGCCAGAAATGGCATATTAACAGATAATAGTGACATTGATCACTGAATCCTATGTTTAGTGTTATAATTTTTTCATTCTCTAAAAGATAGATATATGAATTATAAAATATTTCCTTAACTTTTTAAATGTGTGTTTTGAGTAGAAATACTAAGGTTGAGTGTCAGGAGTTCTGTTGATACATTTGATTTCTGTGAATGTGCTTTTAATTCCTGCAAAACTGTTACTGAAAGAAAAGACAGAAACTCTTTGAACTAAAAATGTGTGAGATGAAAATATTTACAGCTCTTAACTTGTCTGCTTAAGAGCCATGTCACTCTATCTATCCGAAGGATCAAGTGCTGGCTGACATCTCCTGCACACAGCAGCTCCTGAAAAGAACGGCGAAACAATCAGTCCCTTCTCAGCCTCCCAGACAAACTACAATGAGTAAGGCAGAAGAAGAGTAAGCCTGAAAGTGACTGCTCTGACTGGCTGCCCAAACCACAGCTTCTCTTGCTGTGGAACATTTTGGTTTTGTTCATTTTATTTGGAGTGGAAGAGAGAAAGAGCTCACTCTTACTGGAATCCTATGACTGCTCAACTATGGCACAGAACAGATCAAAGAGAAATGTGGGCCGAGCCCTATCAAATGACTTCTCTAGTCAGTTGTGAAACAAGCTATCCCCAATCTAGTGGCTTAAAACAACTGTCATAAATTATTTTTCTCATGAAATCTTCAGCCGCACAGGGCTCAGCGAGAAAGCTCATATCTGCTCCACTCGGCTTTCACTGGGGCTGTTGATGTCAAAACTGAAGGATCTATGACCTCACACTTCCAAAAGCGCTTGCACGTGTGGCTTACAGATCAGTGCAAGATTTCACCACGGACCTAGTGGGGAGTGAAGGTGAGATCCTTCTCACACTGGCTCTCGTGGTGGCCTAGCCTTCCTTACAGCCTGAAAGCCCAAGGTTTCTAGGTGAAGTGTTCCAAAAGAGAGTTGGGAAGTCGATAGCTCACTCGCTGCGTCTTAGCCCAAGAAGTATTTGCACTTGCTTCCACTCCACCTTACCGGTTAAGGCAACATAAATGCTTTTTCAGCTTCAAGAGGAGGGGGAGAAGGAGTTTACCTCTGTGCCAGGCAGTAGCAAAGTTTTGCGAATATTGATCAAGCCAGTATGGGGAAATGAAATCTTCTCCAAAACCATTAGGAGCGATAATAGTGACTCTAATGGCAATTATAATGTAAGTGTTTGTGGATCCAGTCAAGTAGTCTTTCAGTTGAGTGATAGATTGGAAGCCTGGAATGAAAGAGAGAAATAGAGAGGGAGAGATCTGACTGGCAACCCACAGAGATAAGCTGGAACCTTGACAATGAACTAAAACACACATTGTCACATCTAGAACCTGCGTCAGTGTCCCCACCGCTTCCAGGATCAAACTGGATGACACAAGTGAAATGCAGAAGTGTCGCACTTCGCCAAATCGCTGCACACAGATTGGTCCTGAACTTTGCAAAATGTAAGTGGGAGGAATTTGTGAATTGAAGGAGTGAAGGACTCTGCTTCTACCTCACTGAGATGAGCTGAGCAAGCAGAGCCCTGGCAAAGGGCTCCAATGATTCACGTCCACTTCCACCTCTCACAACTATTTTTGTATGTCCCACACTAACCCAGAACCCAGGACCACCGAGCAGGGATTTGGGAGTTGTGATTACAGCTTAGCTGAATTTATGCAGTATACAGCTGAGTGTATAGCTTATAGTACGGACAATTTTCAATTTTCTTTTCTTTCCTTTTTTTTTTCTTTTCTTTTTTTTTTTTTTTTTTTGAGACAAAGTCATGCCATGTAGTTCAGGCTGGCTTCAAACTTGTGACAATCTTCCAGCATATGGCCAGTTTTAATGAATGTAGCATGTAAATTTGAAGACAGGCTGTGTTTCCCATTTTTTAGAATTAGTTTTATGCCCATAAACCTGCTTCACTGACCATGCATCTAATCTCATAAAAGCTGACTCCTGGGTGTTCTTTTACTCAGTGTCAAGTGGAAACGGCGCAGCCCATCATGAATATGATTTTTTTGGCTCACATAACTTATACTCTCTGCGGTAAGGAAGTTATTGGCTTATTCCTGGGGTTGAGTATAAGTGAGCAAGTTTTCATTGTGAATGTAGCCTTTGGGATTAATAACGGCCTTTCTCTCTCTCTCTCTCTCTTGATATTTTTGTCTGGTGTCTGCCGTATCAGTTATTAACCCTGTGACCTCCCTTCCCTTATTTGAGTTCACCTTCTATTGTCATTTTGTTCTTTCAAAAATGTTAACAGTTGGTGTACATTTAAGTGTGTCTGCTGCCCAGTATATCACTTAAATAGCAGAATATTGACTAGGTTTTGTTAATCATCACTCTCAAGATATTTAGGGTTTTATTAAGTGAGATAAACCAATTTACAGCATACTTAGAAAGTTGTTTCACATTGTGTGACTCTCCTTTTTGAGGGGAATGTGTAGGTATATATTTTATCTTTTAGGGAGTAGGATTATTTCTTGAATTTTTAATTTTAGACTAAAAATTTAATGCAGTATTTTTATTCTTTCATTTACATGGTATGATTTCCTCTACCAGTATCATTACTGAAGTCTCTCATAACCTTGACTTCCACATCATTGTTTTCCCAGAGTTGAGGTAGTTTCTCATGATTCTGGTCCATATCTATGGACCCTTCTCTGGGTTTTTCTTATCTGTTGGAATAGAACACAAGATTATATGTTGTAATAACATATGTAACAAACTAACTTGTGTTAGATATTGATACTGTTAATATTAAAAATAATGTTAGCTATAATAGTGAGCATATTATATTAAATTACATTTAATGCATCAACATATTAAACAATCTAGTTTAAACAATTTAATTTGGTATATGAATAAAATTGTTCTGTTTATCATTTTTTATATCAACCTTACTAAATTTTTAAAAGTTTCCAAAAGTTGTTGGGGATTTAGCTCAGTGGCATAAGTGCCAGCCTGGTAAGCTCAAGGTAATGAGTTCAATCCCTGGTGTCAAAAAAAGAAAAAAGAAAGAAAGAAAGAAAGAAAGAAAAGAGAAAAAAAAGGAAAAAATTTTCCAAATTTTGTAGATTTTTACATAAAAAATTATGGGATTATCTTTGTGACTTCACTGAACTGCAAGGTGCTTTTACCCAGAAATAGAATTTCATGGCTTACATCTTCTTACATTTTTGTTAGAATACGTTAAGTATTCTAAATATGTTATTTCAATATTCTTTATCATAAGTGCTTCTGTTGAAAAGAGTAAACCGAGGGTTTTTTTCTTGTTTGTTTGTTTGTTTGTTTGTTTTTAAGGAATGATTTGCTCATTAGGCCTGAATACCTAAAAGAATTTTTTCTTTTTGCTTTACAGTTTCATACTTTGGCAAGTCTGAGCCAGATACCTCTTGTCATTCTTCATTGATTTGGGCAATACCCCTGAAGTTTGTTTCCTAAAATGTAGTCCACCTCAGGAAATTTTCCTCATCTATATTTAGATACTGTTCTGTTTCAGTTTTGTAATAGTTTTCTCATTTGTTCTTTAGGGTCTCTCTCCAAATGGAGACCTAAAGGTAAGTAAATTGATAGATAATAGATGGATACTTGGGTACATATAGAATTTTTTATGATCTGTATGCATAATTTATAATGTCTGTGTCTTAGTTTCTTTTCTCTTTATCAGGACAAACTGAATGACTTTCAGACACTCAGTGTTGAAAGTGGAAAGGTTTATTTAACCCAGTTTGTAGAGCTTTCAATCTAAAATGAGCTCATTCCAAGACAGGGTGACACTGGCAAAGGGGCGACAGTTCATGACAGGCAGAAAACAATAAAAGCAATAAGCAAGAGAGGAAGGGAAAAACCTCTTTTTGCCTTATATCTCATGCAGGCTACCTGCCCTAGGGCGGGTGTATCTTTAATCTCCTTAATCCAAATCAGACCATGAATCAATCACAACTCTAGATTTACTGCCTTCTAAGAAGCCTGCTGCCCATGACTGCATGAAGCTTTGGGAGATCATCTAGATACAAACCATAACAGTCTCTATTTTTATTTGCAAAGTTTTCTAATTTGAAAATTTTTCATGTACTATCACCCCATTTTTGATATTCATTCTTTCTAAATCAGTTTCAATTTTTGAAATGACTTGTTATGTGAGTCTGTCTTAGCTCAACAAATCTGCTTTTACTGAAATCATTGTTATCCTGAATTGATTCATGTTGTTCTTTCGAGGCACACATTTTTAAATCAGTTCCTAAGATTTGTCCCATGAACAAATCTTTCTGGTGCATTTTTACTGCCCATTGCAATGCTACTCTGTTCTTACTCTCCTTTCCCATTGTAGATCTGGGATAAAATTTGCCTGAAACTATTTTGTTGTTCATTGCATTAATTTTCCTATTATAGAGCTATTAGGTTGTGGAAGGAAACCTTATTTGGCAAGGGACACCTTGATTGCTTTTTCTATTGTCCTTCTGTGTTTTAAAACCATGCAGATCCCTCTTCTATTGTTTTGAGAAAGTGATCAAATGTATCTATAGAGCTTTTGAATGTGTTTTCTGCTCTGCTTTCCTACTTTTGTCTGAATCTCCATTTCCTTTTCCGATTTACTTTAGTTTCCACTTTCAGTGATTTTTCTCCACTGCCTGGGGCTTTGTCTTGTGAATTTCAATGTTTCATGGGACCCAGGTTGCTCTCCCCATCCCTCCTTACCACATCACTGCACTGCACTCTTCGTTGCCTCATAAGTCAGTGCCAATGAAATCAGCTGCTCTTCTCAGGTTCATCCTCAAATCTTCTCCATGTGCATCTACAGGGAATTTCCCAAGACCTTCAGAATGTTTCTTCAACTTCTTCCCATTGACAGGCTGAAAATGTGAGTCCTGTGAGGGTTAGCATTTTTGTGCTCACATGCAGACACGTGGAGACTACAGGGATGTCTTCTTGCGTGGTTTTCCTATAGAGATCATTCACATGTCATTAATTTGCACTTCCTAGTTGGTTTTGCCTGTATTTATAGGACTGGGTGGATTTAATAATGTCACTGCCACCACCATTTTTCTAAAATCACCTCTTTAAAAATGTTTGTTTATGGCAAAAGAACAGTCTTTATTTTTAAAAATGAGATCATGTCTAGAATCTCCAGATGTAAATTAGTAACAGAAGAACTTCTCTGTTAGGGGTATATGAGCAGGATGGAGAGAATGTACTGGAATGGTCCCTGGGTGAGCCTCTGCCTTACACCTCTACCCACTTATCCTATGCAGAATACAGCTCCCAAAGACGAGCCCTGAAGGGTAAATACATTGGCAGGCATGTGCCCATGTGCCCGGGTTGCTTCAAGTAAGAGGTTTACATAGTGCAGACTTTTCTCATCATTCACCTGGTGACAATTGTAACATTTCATGCTTTAAATGCTATACAAATGGGATGTCAGCAAAAATGAAAAAGGAGCCCTAAACCTAGTTAGAAAGAATAACTACAGAAAATTAACAGAGATAATTAAAAATTTAAAATTTCAATTCTTTTAAACAAGCAATGATAGGTTCAGAAATCAACTTGATAAAATGTTTGAAGAAATTTTGTAAAGAGACTTATGCAAGATCTATAAAAGGCATGAATCTAGGAAAAATTAAAAACCCCAAAACACTTTGATAATGAAGTTTTACAAAGCATAGAAGCCAAACAAAAACTTTATCCAGAACAAATTCTACATAATCCCCAAAATAAATTGCTCATATTGAATATTTTCTTTTTCATTCTTAATATTTTAATATAAATTCACTCTTTTATTTATAAATTAGCCAATATGGTAAATTATTGCAAAAATTAAGCTGTGAAAGATAAGTTTAAATATAAATAAAATATAAAAATAATAAATAATAGTAAAATATAAAATAACAAATAATAATTAAATATACAAATGAAATTAACATTGCATTTGTTCTTAAATATATTGGTTAAATAACTTATATCACACTTCACATCAAATTAATATTTGCTGTAACCGAATTTAAACCCTTCTTTTAAAAACGTTATTTTTCTCTTTTGATAAGACTATCAGTACAATATTACTCTATTTTATTTTAGGTTCTTCAAAAATATATATTTTCATTATGTTTTGAGATTTCTAATTTTAAATTATTCCAAGGCAATCTAAAGTTAAGACAAAAGTAGTTAGGTGATAATCAACTTCCTAAAATGTTCTTCCAAAAGATGCAAAAATCAACTTCCAAATAAAGCATATTTGTTCATTGTTGCATATTCCATAGATATACTATTGGACTACACAGAATACCTTAAAGATTGCATGACAGAAAACATTATGACTAAAGGCAAAACACATTGACAAACAGGGATGGAAATATTTACCACACACATGATAAAATACTAATACCCATAATTTGTAAAGAACTCATAAAAACTTAAGGCCATATAACAAATATTCAGTGGGGGAAAAAATGACAAAAATGCATGGGAAGAAAATTCACAAATAAATGACATGAAATTGCCTTCAGACATATTAAAAATTCGGTTTAATTTATTATTACTGAAATGCAAATTAAGATGATACTGAAATACCATCCTCACTGCAAAAATAAAATTTCAATGAAATGCACATATTTAATGCTGGCAAGAATGAAAACTGGCATAATCCTTCTGGAGAGAAATTTAACAATATCTGACAAAATTACATGGAACTTACCCATCTGTCCAGAAATTCCTCTTCTAGGAATCCATTGTACAAAAATTCAAAAACATACATTCACAAAAATATTCATTGCGCTGCTGTTTTAAAGTGAGAAATATTGAAAAAGACCTAATTGTCTTTGCATAAATAATTTGATATGACACACTAAGAAGACCCAAATATCATTATTGTGTTATTTCCAAAATTAGAAGATCTCATTGCAATCAAGACAAGTCAGGTAATCCCCAATTTTGAGACATTTCCTAGAAAATAGCATAGATACATTTTGAAAGTAACATATCATAAAAACAGAAAACACTGAGGTCCTAAGAAAGACTAGAGCTATCAAAGAATAATAACCCTTAATGCAGTGCTTACTTGATAATAAATGCAAGGAGAAAAAAATATTGGATGAGGTTTTAGAAGTCTCAGAACACATTTCTGCAGTCTCGTTGAGTCCATTTTAAAAATGAGATCATGTCTAGAATCTCCAGATGTAAATTAGTAACCTTGTTCTAGAATCATGTTCTAGAATCTCCAGATGTAAATTTAATAACCTTGGTAGAACTCTCTGCAAAAGAAGGGTAGAAGATAAGAACTTCATGGCATTTGAACAGGGTCTACAGTTACTGATAGTACATTAATCTTTACATCTTGCTCTTGAGATCTGTATTCTACTAAGCTGATATTCAGTTTGAAATATATCGGAAACCTTTATTCTGAAAACAGTTTATGATCTATGAAAAAGAGTGAGTTCCTCCCCTTCATGAAAGAGGCCGCATGGTGCACAGTGGGCCTCGTGTGGCTTTCTGTTGGTTCCTGAGTCCTGGTCCCTAGATCCACACCTCTGTGACGCTCCCACCCCCAAGAGGGCTCCAGAAGACGTGACTTGCTTCTGCTAATAGCAAGGAGTCCATTTCTGATGTTTAGTTGCTGAAAGTTTTGGCTTTAACCTTGCCAGTCTTTTCTGGCTCCCTTCACCTCCTTGCTCAGGAGGAATCACGAATGACCTCTGGATCACAGCCCATAGGAAACAAAGGATTTCCAGTCTGGCCCGCAAAGACAGAGGTGATGTCAGCACACCCCGAAAGAGCTTGGAAGGGGAAGCGACGCAGAAGAACCAAGAAGTGTTTGGGAGGCACATTCATCACAGTCTGGTGAGACTGCAGCAGAGGCCCGATCTCCACTCCCAATCTCAGAAACTGTGAGCTAATACATGTGTGTGCCTTTTATGCCACGGAATTGTGGTATGATTTGTTATGCTGCAATAGATAATGAACAGAGTGAGAGCAAAAACTGACAAGGTACAAGCTGAGAATTAGGAACTTGGACATGAAGAATTTTCAATGAGACGATGAATAATCAATAAAAAGCTAAAAAATAGCACCATTATTGTGGGCCCAATACCCACAGTGTACAGAGGAGGACACTTCCAGAGGATAAGGTTTGTGTCTCCGAACCTCCGTGTTTTAAAATGGACTCAACAAGACTGCAGAAATGTGTTCTGAGACTTCTAAAACCTCATCCAATATTTGTTTGTCCTTGCATTTATTATCAAGCAATAAATATACTTGGGTCAGACAGATTTGGATTTGAGTTCTGTTGCTGTGGTGTACATTTTCAAATCGTATTCCAAAACAAACATCTGACTTTCATTTCAGGTCATTACACGTTTCAAGTTCATTTCCCCATTTTTTTAAAGAATTGAGTTTATTCCCTTTGTTTCACATATAATTATATCTATATGTCTAGATTATTAGCTTTTTTTCTATGTCCTGAAACTTCTGCAGGTTAAATAAATTATCAGGAAAGAAAGAAACCAAAATATACAGATAGATAAACAAGGTAAACTAATTGGCAGGATTGGTAAGTGCCAACCCTGTCAATCATAAGTCCTTTTCATCTTTTTAAGCCAAAATATACTCTTAACGTGGGCTACCCATGTCTTGTACGCTGAGTAACTACTCTAAAGATGACAATAATCATTGTATTAAGTATTGTTATTCTCTTCTTACTTTGTTGTGAAACTCTGTTATCTTTTTTCTATAAAAATAATGTAATAAATATATGCTCTTGGATACCATGGAATTAAAAAGTGGCAGGAGATTGTATAACTGTTGGAACAAAACAGATCTTTTCATGAAATCACACTGCAATAGGATAAATAGAGGTGGACGTGTACAAGGTAATATAGTCTCACAGGAAGCCTTCCTGATACTTCCTACCAGTCATGCATTCCTGTGTGGCCCTGTCACAGGCACTTGGTCTAGCAGCAAACATAACATGCGCGGGTTTCTAGGCTATGCACACTTCTTTGCTTTAACCCTAAACCACACTTGAAATCTGATCTGTAGCAAAAAATATCTGCTGCCTTAAAAACATTGAGTTTAAAATTAAGCTTCCTCTAGAACAGGATCCACTGTCAGTGAACTGCTTCAGTAAGTGCTGCTTCTTTTAATCACCTTGTATGCTTTTCAAGATAAGCACTCTCATGCAATAGCAGTTTCCATTAACCTTTGCAAACTTAAAAAGTTACCATTATTTGCTTTTAAAAATGTAGCAGGTTTGTGATATTTGTTCATATTTTCATCATTTTAGAGTCTTCTTACTTCCCCACCATGCAGTGCTTTTTGTTACCAGAAAAGGCCTTTGCTGCTGAATGCACAGAGGTAATGCTTAGAAACAATCTGACAGCCTATACCATTTAAATAAACACAAACTTTCCAACCTTTTCCATGTACTGTTTGCATTCATTGTAACGTGGTGAGTACAATCCTGAATTACACCACCCAGTACGACACAAGGGATGGAATGCTTTGCATTTTTACCCAATGGTTGTTGTGTAAGATAATTTATTCATTGCTCAGTAGCAGGCAACAGGAGTCTATGAAGGGAAAATGTCTTTGATTTCTCATGAAAAAATTATTTAAACACATAATAACATTCCAGTAATATAACACTTTGGAATGGTAAATAGTGAAGCTGTATATGTACGTGTGTGTGTGTGTGTGTGTGTGTGTGTGTGTGTGTATTTTTTTTTGAAAGTTACTCAAGTTGATTAAAAATAACTCAAACCCTCATCACTAAATTGCTACTAATTTGGACATGTATGTATATAAACATATATATGTATTATGAAATGTTTGTGTATGAGTATGGGTAATGTTGCTACAGAAGTTGATTCTAAGAAAAATACTTGACTATACAATGTCTGATTGAAAAAAGTCTTTTTATGTGTAAAGCAACTGACTACGTAACAGACATACTGACACTCAGCCTCCTGCAAATATACCCCTTTGTTTGAAGGGCAGCCCTCCGGTCGTTCTCGCCCTGTGTTTCCGGGAGTCCTCTTTAGTGAGTGTCTGTATTTATTTATTTACTTATTCGTGTTTTGGTAACCGAAGTCGAACTCAGGACCTTGTGTTGCCAGGCGCGTATGCCGCTGAGCATTATCCCTGGCTCCTGAGTGTCTTGAATTGTGCTCTCGCGGCCGCCTTGGTATCTGGCGTGGATTCAGTGGTAAGCGGTATTTGCTCTCTGGGGCAGAGCCGGGAGATGAACACCACAGAGCCCGGATCAGGTGGATGAAGGCACGGCGCTGCCCACGTGTGTTCACAGCGCATCTCTCTGATGGCTCCGGGCAGCCGCCTGCGCTGTGCTCTTGAGCCTGAGGACGCACAGAGGATTTCCAGAGCGACTGCAGCAAGAGCCAGAAGGGGTGGGGTAAGTAGGATTGAAGAAAGGTGCAATACTTTGGGGAAGACCAATAGCAGTGAATTTCTGTTGCTGTAGTAATTGTGTTAATTTGAGCCCTCCCCATATTTTGCAGTCATCATTTATCTGTGACAAATTTAAGGCCGTAACAATTTTTCTAAGGATGTAGAACCTTGAAACAATAAAGATTCTTTTTCCTTCTCACACAGCTTCTGACAGCTGGGGTGCAAAAAAAACGGATTAATTGGATAATGCCCCTGTGCGTCTCCCTGGAGGACGCAGTGCCACATCTGCCACCATCTGAAGATGTACGTGGGACAGAGGATCTGCTTCCGAAGGATGCAGACAGGGATCCCAGAGGCTGGAGGCCTCAGTTCCCGTGGGCAGCAGCACATTTCCAGGACATTTTCTCCTTCACTAGACATCTGGGATTGCTTCTAGTTCATCCTCAAGGAAAGAGATTAGGCTTAATCTCTTGAAAACAATCAAAAATCAAAACAAAACTGTGAGCTTATTTTAAAACTACTACACTAATTTAATCTCAGGAGAGGATGGTGGGGGACTTGGGGACATGTATAAAACAGAATAAATAGAATTGACACAAGGTATATTAAAGCGCATATTAATTGGGACAAGTAAAGTGGTTCAGTTTCCCCCAGGGATTGCTGTGAGGAGGTTTGGAGTCTGTGCTAGTTCTGAGTTGTTTGAGAAACATAAATTTAGTACAGAAAATGTCTCTGAAGGATAAGAGTGAGGAAGGAAGAGGCAGGGGGAACATTTCCAATGCAATGTTAAGCCTGCCACTGGTGAAGACAAAGGGGGAGGCTGGGCAGATTGGTGGAAAGAGTCCCAAATTGCTGCGTAATTAGAATCCTCTCCAGCCAGTCAGGAGGACTCCTTACAGGAAGTCCAGACCCTTGAAGGGCTGCTTTTGGCCATCGTGCTGTGCAGACCCGATGTGAGCAGGGCTGGGGAGCGCGACCACCTCATCAGGGTGGGTAGAGGTGGATCCCAGAAGGCCGAGGTAGCACTGTCCAGCTTCTATGACCCCTGCAACACAGGATCTGAGCGGTGCCGTTTCAGTTTCCATGGTCCCTCCTCTGCACTATAAAAATTTTAACCCTAAATACAGGTTCCATAATACCTCTCTGAATTTCCCATGGCCCTTTCCTCTTAAAGAGAAACTGAGCAGATATGAATGAAAGAAACAACAGCGCCCACCACTGTGGTTGGTATGGGGCTCCCAGGGCCTGCTTGTCCTAGATGGTCTATACCACAGCCACCACTCAGCTTCTGTGTTTATTGCTACCTGCCCTCATTCTCTAAAAGCAGCCCTGTCACCGCCTGTTGAAACAAGTAATTATTCTGCCCAAGATGGTGACTCCGTTTCCTGCATGGGGACCCAGGCAGACCCTTGGGCCAGCTGAAGACTCTGTGGGATAATGCAGGTTGATGGTACCATCTTCGCCCACGTTGGCGGTTCCCAACCTTCTGCAGTATCTGTGCTTTTTGTCACTGCTCCTGATAGTGTCTGTTGTAGTCAGGGATTATACAGAGAACAATTAGAATCAGGACATGGAGTTTATAATATTATTTTTATGATGGTGACCCAGGTTAGCGAGCACAAGAAAATGCAGGAAATCTGTCCACAATGCTAAAGACATAGAATATTTAGCCAAGGGCCTGAATCCCACAGCAGTGTCCCACATGAGTCCAGATGAAGACCCAGTGCTCTCGACAGTGCCTCCCACGAGTCCAACTGGAGGTCTAGAGCCCATGAGAAGGACTCACACCAGTGTCTTTTACGGATCCATGCTGGGAAGGCCCAAAGCTCAGCGGTGGAAGCTAGAAAGTCTATGCCAGCAGGGTGAAGGAGCTGTGCTGGTAGGTTGAGGGTTTTATGCTGGAGCCAAGAAGTCACAATCACAACAAAGACCAGGGCTGTCCTGAAAAGCACCACAGCCATCCTCAGCAACACTGAGGTCCCAAGCTCCTCTGACGATAAAGACAGTCAAATACATGCCAGAAAGCCAACATGATGAGTTCATCCTGGAGACCAAGTGGCACACATCTTCCTCTCCAGAGCCAGGAAGCAATGCTTGATGTGAAGACCAGAGCTTCTCCAGGAGAACCAACAGCTCAAACAGTCACATGTAGGAGAACCCACAATGCCTCAATGCATTAATGCACCAATGCACTAACATGATAGCTTCTCCTTCTCCACATCTCTATTTATGCTGGCAACTTTCCTCAGGTGAAACACCTACGCCCAGTGCCATGGTGATGTAATCCAGCTGACATTAAGTTGACCACCAGTTTTCAATCCATAACAGTGTCTAAATCTTTTCTTAGAAATATAAGCAGATCAGTATAAGACATGTGAGAGACAGATTAGTGTATCACCCATGGAAAGTAAAGGGAGGAAGAGGAATTCGAAGGAGAATCTTCAGATAATGCTACAGGTCTGAGAGTGAAGAAAGTTTCAGGAAAGAGAGGAAGGAGTGGTGATCAAAACACACAGAGGCTGCTAAAATTTTCTAAAACACAGTAAAACACACATTCCTGCTAGTCCTCCTCACAGGCTTCGCTCGCCCTCCTGCCTGAGCACACTCATTGCATAGTGCCCGCTGCTTTCTTAAGCAGTTCTGAAAGTGCTTTTTGTGAGTGTCTTTACCAGGTATGGTAAAAAATTTGATGAATTCTGCTGCTGAGTGCCATCCAGTGGGAATATGGCGCATAAAACATGACACTGTGTCCCTGTCCATCTGTTTAATGGAGCTGGTAACTCACAACCTCTGGGTCATGCCCAAAGTCAAATGATCAGGAAAGATCCGTTCAGGACACTGAGGCAGCCATTGCTTCAGAAAAAGGCAAGAAAAGTGGGGAAGGAAGGGAAGGAAAAAATGAGAAAAGAAGGGTAAAATGGAAATAAACCTTTGTAAATAGGAAGGGAAGAGGTATTGATGGGAGAGGAGTAGAATGGGGGCAAAAGAAGAATCAAGACCTGTCATCATGCAAGAACAAATTCTCTGCGATGAATGTGGTCATCATATACATCTAAAATGTACCGATAAACTTAACTTAAAAAAACAGGAAAATAAAAATGAGATACGCACATTCAAAGGCAGAGGAAGGATTTTAAAGGGGATTCATGACGATGTAACTTTTACAGAAATTTTTAAAAATGTTAAAGCTTTTGCTTTAACTTCCACTGTATTCATCAGTCATACCTCACACATCTGGCTCATGTGGAATCCACTGGCCATTTTTCTTTAGAAGAATCCACATTTTACAGGAGCGGTGCCTGCAGCCCAGTACCTCAGAGTCACCTCGCCTGAGTTTCTAGGTGGCTGAACTGTTTGTCCTTTACTTCTCCTCATTACAGTCCCTGGGTGACCAAGCTAGTGAGCTATAAGGCAGCTGTGTCTCAGCAACAGAATCCCGACAAAGATGGGAAAATCCAGGCATATCTCCAATCGCAGCCGGAAACGCGTAACTAAGCCCTGTAACCAGAAACACAGTGAGGACCTGCAGATGATCAATTTGGAACTTCTGTTGACTTTCTCCAGCATCTCTGACTTCTCTGATTATCTAGTATTTTATAATTTAATTGAAGGTGTAAATTTCAGTTACTACTAAAATGCTATCCAGGAAAATGTAAAACGTTTATAATACATTATTTAAGGAAAATTAGAAGAGAGATGTGTACAGATTTCATCTATTTAAATCTATTTAGGTAAACACATACATGTACACAATAGACTGACGGGAATTTCATATGATTGCAGTGTTTATTATCACAGTCTAATATTTTACCAGCAAGGATAAGCAAACAGAGAATTTATTTTTAAAAGTTTGCACATTTAGCAAATCTTAGGAAAACACATATCTCTCTCATTGCCTTTATTATCTTCTCTTTTATCTCAATTAAAATTCACTTTGGTGCTAGACCTGTCAAGTGAAACTTTTAAATATTTAATTTGCTTTAAATGGTTCTATTAACCCCAATGTCAACATCAAATTCATATTGGGAGAAAATAATAAGAAAAGAATCTGGTTGAAGATTAGGGAGGCTGATGTTACTGTGAAAGTTTAGTGCAAACTGAAACTTAATTAATATTTCAATAGCTACAGAAGAAAAGTCCCCCCTAGGGAATGCCCTGGGGAAAGCTTCTCTGTTGGCCACCAGGAGTGCCATATCTGCAGGGTCATTATCTGTCTTTGCAGTAGGAACATCTGGTTATAGTCCTTTCTTTTTCCTGGAAGGTTGCTCCTCTCCTGTACCCCAGAATCAGGGTAGGTACTTCCTTAGAAAGAGAACAATGACCAGGTAAAATCAAATGGAAAGCTTCTCAAGTTTAGGTAGAAGTTAATTCATATCAAAGGACAAAGACTTGACTCTGTTCAAAACCAAATCCTGAAACAAAAATGGAAAATATTCGTCCTTCTCTTCCCACTTTAATTGCTTTGGATTCTGAATTGACTAGATGCTGATATGTTTCCCTAAGTTCCTGCTCTCTTGCACTTTGTCCTGATTTCAACTACCATTAAGTTGTCTCCACCTTTGAGCACCAGTGTCCCCAAAATCAATAAAGTGAAAATAAAGTGAAAGCAGCATTTAAACTGTTGTTTCATGGTTTTCATCACTATAAATTCAGTTGGTGCATTCATTTTTAAACATTAGTTTTAATAAATTTCTCTTTTGGCATTTGGAAAATTGTCCCTTTTGTTACACATGTTCTTTTTTTGTTGATAGTTTTTATTTTCTCTTTACCAATCTAATCTAATAGGTGATAATGGGGTTTTAATTTTTTTCCTTGTGTTTTGTTTGTCACTGTTCTCATATTTCTTCATAAATGTTGGGGCTTTCTGTGAATTTCCCAACATATCTCTGGGATTCCTAGATGCTTCTTCAAGCAAACAAACACACTAAAATGTTATTTTAACTGTGCATTAGATGACTGAGACCAAATATCTCTGTACTAAAGTGGATGCATTTGTGTTTATTGTAGGATGGGACTGGCAGTAACACCACTTGATCATGGGTTAATGAAGGGGGAAAACAGACACAATAAAGTGATTCACACCAAGACAACAATAATCAGAGTCACTGTTCCACACATAAAAGTCTTAAATTCAAAATTGAAATTTTTATGGCATTTTTCAAGGAAGAGTCTGGAAGTGGTATTCATGTTTTGAAAAACAGTTTAAATTCAGCAATACAGCACTAATGGTCAAATAAAACTGATATTATTAATTTGGAGCTTTACAGTTTATATTTGATTTTTAACCTTGGCTGTATAATTCTGTGAGTGCTATAAGCATAAGGGACTCATTTGATTTTTATTTTCAACCATTTTAAATACCATCTCAATTAAAATATTTTATGTTAATATTGTGGATTCATAATTGTTTTTTCTTTAAAATTGTTGCCCTTACTGGATAAGCTAGAAACCGTGGAC
Source organism: Hydrochoerus hydrochaeris (assembly GCA_004027455.1). Classification (NCBI taxonomy): domain Eukaryota; kingdom Metazoa; phylum Chordata; class Mammalia; order Rodentia; family Hydrochaeridae; genus Hydrochoerus; species Hydrochoerus hydrochaeris. Next base: position 94,160 of record PVLA01006482.1, on the reverse strand, counting down.
CAGAATATAGCTATGCGTGAAAATTCTGCAAACCTTAAGCAAAAGTAAATTAATGAATACCGGCTCCAATTTCTGGTGTTTCCTTTCCTCCTTGTAGAAAATCTGTGGACTTAAATTTCTTATATCTAACATGTTTCTCCAGATTAATTTGAAGAATTTAAAGGGTGTGAATTCCCTAGATGATCAACCTCATAATATCATCTATTATTTTCTTCTAATTAATAACTAGGATTATAAAAATTTTCTCATTTTTCATTTTAAAAATATCTGAAGGCAGGGATATAGCTCAGTGGCACAGTGCCTGCCTGGTACATGCAGGTCATGAGTTTGATACTGGCATCAAAAATAAAAATAGAAATAAAAATATTTGCAGATTAATTCTCAAAAACCATTCTCATTTTTATTTTTCTCTTTTTAGGTATTTGGCTAGTTGTCTGTTTTTCTTAATACAAATCAGTTAAAAATTAAGATAGCTATGATTTAAAGATATTCATGTCATTATGATACAGGGGAATGAAACTCCTAACCTACTGTATGACCAGTACAAGCTTGTGCTCTCTAAAATTGAAGAATGAATTTTAGAAACAATGAAAGTTAAGAGCAGAATATATTTATTGAGAGAAAAAAAGTTTCTGTCTGGGAGAGACAGAAGGGGTCCTGAGCAGATTGCCAAAGACTCTCTCTTTCCTAGGGACCTTTGTAGAGTAAAAACACCAGGCGGGACTGGGTCTAAGTGGAGAAAACTTGGGAACTCACAAGGTGGGTAAAAGGTAGTATAGAACTGTGGTTAACCGATAAGATTAATTGCTCAGGTAAAATTGATTAAAACAGGAACAAATAGGAAAGTGAGGAGCGAGCAGACATGCTTAAAGACAGTGACTCTTCCTGTAGGGGGTTGGAATGATGACTGCTGGCTTTATATATATATATATATATATATATATATATATATATATATATTCTCTGTTATGGTTTCAAAGTTAAAAGTTTATTCCATGAGTCTTCCATAGAACTATATTAAGATATAATTGTCCTCAAAATTGTCCTCAATTTTTTCTTTGGAAAATCAAGAAGAAATGATTAATATTCTCTAAAAATTTTAGATAATATAAAGATTTTTGAAAGAAACCATATAAAAATTGGTAGCATTTTTGTATATTACTTTTTATTTGGATGGGAGTGACTTGGAGAAAGCACACTAATGCAAAATAGTATAATCCTTACAAACTATTTGATTCAATGTGGGAACCAAATTCAATTACTCCTTTTCCTAATATATTTTTATCTTGATGTGACAACCTATTGACTTCTGATGCAATGAACAAAAAATGTACACTTCTCTTGACAATCATCAGAACTGCTTGCTTTATAAACCACATGATTCAAAGCAATAGAATTAAAATGGAAAAGTAAAATTGTGATGGTTAATCTTGGTAGATAAACTGATGCTCTTGAGAACCTCCCAGGGAATTAGCAAAGCACACTTGTGGGTGGATATGTGAAGGTGCTTCCAGGGTGATCTGCAGGTTGCATAGCACACTGAGGAGGTACATCGCCCTGCAGATAGCTGACATTGTCCAGTAGCCTTTGGGACATGGATGAGCAAAAAGCAGCCACAGGGCGAAGCCTCCAGGATAGTTCATCCCTCTGCTGCCACATAAGGAGCAGTTTTCTCTTGCACGTCCTTCGGGCCTGATGTTTCTGCATCGCCATGGACTGCACCCTGACAGCCCTGGTACGTCCTTCTTCCTTCACAAGGATTCTTTCAGGTGTTTTGTCACAGACAGAAAGCTGTTCAACCCTGAATATTGATGTCTAAACAATTGTTATTGGTGAATCATGCTTTCACTCTCAGAACCTGAGGTTTCAAAGAAAAATTACAATCAGTTTAAAAAAGGTTAGGAGTAGTAATTGTACCCATTTGAAAGCAAGATTTAGAAAATGGGGTATATATTTGAATATAAATCCTCCCCCCAGGTAAAAAATTATTTATTGAAAGACTATGTCCTTAAAGCCAGGAACAGTGACACATGTCTGTTGTGCCGGGCTCTTAGGAGGCAGAGGTAGGAGCAACATGAGTTGGGGCCAATCTTAGGAACACAGGCAGCACCCAGACATATAAGCCTGTCTTTAAAAAAAGTACCTAATTTACAAGGAGAAAATATTATGAAAGGTAATTACAAAACTTTAAAATTTCCTAAGTAACATTACATTACAAAGCAAATATTGGTATGTAAATAACTATTTATATATATATATGTATGTATATATATATATATATATATATATTTAATTTTACCCTAGAGACATAATGAAAGAAAATTGTTGATGATTCACCTGTTCAGTCCTACTAAGATCAGTGTCTATATGATATATATGTCATGCAATGACAACTCAATGCATGTTTTCAACTGCTTGACTAATTAGATACTTGCTGTTTATAATGAAAACTGGTATAAAATAACTGTAACTCTTTGATGCACTGTTACTTTTAAGACTCTAGTTTCAATAGTAAAATATATATAAACTGAGACAATAAATTGAGATGAAAACCCCAGTTCCTATTCTGATGATTTAGCTTAAAGTGATTTCATGTTATTGGAAGATGTCAGGAGATAATTGGCTTGTAACACTGCTTTAATGAGAAAACTAAAGTTCTAGAAAAATTTCCTGGGGAGGTCTTTTCCCAGAGTCTCTACAAACAAGAATTTCCTCCATTCACCTAGCATATCTGTTATGGATTATGTCTGGAAGACCCCCAAATCCTCATGCAGTTTTAATGAGGCTTTTCAGAGGCAGCTAAATGTAGAGTTTGTGACTAATTCATAGTACGATGCTGGAATTAAGGGTGCTATGATTAAGGGTGGCTGATTGCTGCATCAGTCCACTGAATGACTTGGCCAGCAGTCTGGATAAGATATAGAGTCAGAAAGATTCTTCTCTCTTTTGATCTCGCTTGTTGCTTTTCCTGTCTTCAGCCACCATGAACTGTTGCCCTCTGCCTTTGCCTCTTTGCCTTGGAGCCAGCAGATTATGGATTGGAACCTCTACAAACTGTGAGGTAAATAAACCTTTCCTGCTTTAACTTTGGGTGTTGGGTATTTTTCACAGCAATGAGGCAGTAACTAAGATAATATCTATAGTTCCCTTATTTGTAGGGCCTCCTTTGTGTGTCTTAGTGATACGGAGATACATTTTTGGAAAGAGCTCCCTTTCCAAAAAATTACCTAATGGTTATAGCTATGTGAATTTCACTGAGTCAGACTGAGAAATAAGCAGAGAATGCACTGGACTTTGTGCCTACTGCTTGCCCCCCACCCCAGAGAGATTCTTAATAGATCTAAACCAAGTTTGAATTATTGTGCTGTGGTGGAATTTATAGGAAGTTTGCAGTTAATATGCTGGAGCTAAAAGCTTCTGCTACTAACAAAATAGCAACAAGAAATAAAAGAGAAAACCAAATGACCAACATCCCCAGAACATGGCACAAGGTAGATATTTAAAATTATCAGAATGATTATTCCCTGGCTCAGGTTCTTAGAATATGGTGCTGGGACCAAGATCAAAGACAGGATGACCCATAAGATCACAATGTGGCAAGCAGTCCCCATGGCAGCCACACGCCAACAGCCAAGTTCCACAGAGAGGGGCTGATAAGGACCAGCCCCCGGGTTATCTTAAGCCATCACTGGTTAGAGAAACAGAGTACATGTATTCTTATTCATGCATTGCTGGGAATATCTTTGCTAAAACAGACACACTTCCCCATGAGACAAATCAAAGTCTATCATGGTCTTTTCACAAAATAAGCACAGAACTTAGAAATTTTGTTAAAAAAATGATGGGCAACAAATGAATAATAACTACGCCACATTTCATTTCTTACTTTGTTTTAAAATGTGGAAAATATCATTAAGTAAATAAATTGACATCAATTGATTTTTTGTTTTGTTTTGTCTTTCCTTTTCTGATGGAAGATTTAAGTAAGGAAAAACGTTACCAGGAGAAATGGTAGAAAATTAGAAAATAAGACTATTTTGGTATCACTTCTTTTAGGGAATTAAAAAAACAGAAAAGTCAGATTTTTGTGACTCCAGATTCTTATAATAAACACAGAGTTGCTGTTATTCTGCAAGATTTCTGAAAAGCTCCTTGTCTATTTATGAATACTCTGAAGATTGCTATGACACCTTCAGCAAAAAGTCACATTTTTCTGTCTCTGAGAAACTGATAAAGTTTTTAAATGAAATGTTAGCTCTGTCAATATACATATTCTGCATGGAGCCATATTTTTCCTTCACAAGTTTTAAGATAGCTATTTGATGGTTTTATGCCTCCAATTGCTTAAATACCATTTATTCCCTCTCCACCGCCACCATGTATTAAACATTGGTTGTCAAACGGTAACTGAGGGAAAATGAGTTACAATACAAAGAGTTAGAAAGGTTGAAGTCAGACAGGTAAAGTGAGAGTTCTTCAATTTCCTTTTCACTAAAGGCAAAACCAAAGCCACAGCCTCTAATTTTGAAAAGCTAACTTGAATTATCATCTTTCCAGTAATTAATACTTTTTAAATTTGTGATATTTCCATTGCTACTCATAATCTAATGGAGCTACAGATATATCTTGTTATCATTTTCCAGCTAGTAAACCCTTGCATTCATGAAATGAGATAGACCATGAAATGTGGAGAAAATTGCTATAGAGTGAGCAAGCTCGTCAGTCGTCAGTCAGCCTCACAGATGCTGAGACACCCAAGGGCCGCAGGAAGCCTCCCGCTTTGGTCGCTGCATGCAATGTGTGTTTTGTGTGTTTCACAGGAAAAAGTACAAAGCTTGAGACAGATATTTGATTACTTTTACTTTTCTCTCACTCTCTGTTGTATGTCTCTGTGTCTCTCTGCCTCTTTCTGTCTCTTTATATATGTAGATTTTTTTCTATCTAACTCTAAATAAAAGTGACATAAGCACCATGAATTTGGCAAGTACATATATATTTTATAATAAGAGAATAATTCTTTTCTTTTTAAGCCTAATTTATGACATAAATAAACACACATAGTTAAATCACAAACATAAGCAGTCAGTGACTAAAAATATTTTTTTCTTGGAAATTCTTTATTTTCTCTATCACAATGGTTTTCTGAAGGTATATAGTCTTAGTTTTTTTTTTATTTAAAGAGAAAAAAACAGGAAAAGGGTAGAAATAATACAGAATTTTTAAAAAAGATAAATAGTAAGAAATCACTAGTTGATAAATTACATATTGTCGTCTTAGAAATAGTTGATCAAGTGCATGAGTCTTTATATGTATTTCTATCCTTTCTATATTAGAGGGAAAAACAAAGCATAGCAAGAAAAAACAAAACAAATTACCCAAAAAAAATGAACCCCAAAAGTCATATAAAACCACAGTACAAGGTGATCTACAATGGTTACTACATTGTCTCTTGTTATTTTCAATAGAATTGTCTATATCATCAGGCATATTTGAATATAGCAGTATAATTGAATATAGCAGTACATAACAATATTAGTAAAAACAGAACACTGTAGACAATATAAAACTTCAAAATCAGGGGATAATCAAACCAGAGTGGGTATCCTAGTGAATCTTGTCATCTTCAGTGTAGTTGCATATACTCTTAACCTTGGTACTATCAATCATAACAGCTTTGAATAAAATCTGTCAATATACAAAACAGCAATCTAACAAACCAGATTCAATTAAGATCAATCATGGTAAAATCGTGTAAGTTATACAGAGCTTAATATTAAATTAATAGGAAATTAAGGATGATTACTATACTACATCCCACTATTTTCAGAATAACTGTCTGTGTCCTCAAATCTAATACAAGTAGACAAACTGGAACAGAATATAATCCCTATAAGCAGAGTGGTGTGAGCAATGTGGGTTGTAAATCCTGGTACACCATTAGCAATATCCTCTGCCTTCTTTTTTTGGGCTATTTCTTCCCTTTATTCCCACAGGGTGCTGTGCATTTTGGGTCCCACCAGCTCCCTTATTTTTTATATTAGGGTGGCAGCCTGCTTGTTACCTAAGTGGTTCTCACTCCTGGAATTGATCTCAAGTTGTATTCCTTTACCTACAAAAGCCTCAAGGTTTTCCTTCATTATGGCTGAGTAGTTCTCTACTACATATAAGTATCCTGTCCTTCCATCCTATCTGCATGTGGTGGTCAAGTTGCCCCTATTTCTCTCTGGCTCCTTGTCACATACAGCATTGTTTTCTCATATTTGATTTTTGGTCCATAAACCCTCTCTCAGGTTGATTATATTTCCTATACAGAGCATCTTGATGGACCCTACCTCCTGATCTACTCTGCCTGTATTTTTTTTTTTTAGTGAATCAAGGCCATCTATATTAGAGATTATAGCCAACCTTCTCTGCCTCATTTCTGCTATGCTATTTTTCTGCCATTGTTTGTCTGCTTTTCTCCTTCATTCTACTGCCTGCCCCATTCATTGAGGCCTTTCTGCTACTGTTCCTAAAATCCTGGTATTTTTTTCTCTCTTTAGAATGTCCTTCAGTATTCTCTGTATGGTTGGATTGGTGGCCATAAACTCCCCCAGTTCCTCTTTGTCATGGCAGCATCTTGTTTCTCCATTAATTTCTAGTGACAGTTTTGCAGGGTACATCAATCTGGGCTGGAGGTAATTTTCTTTCAGGGCTTGGAATGCTTCGTTCCAAGTTCCTCTTGATCTGATGGTCTGTGTCAAGAAGTCTGCCATGAGCTTGATGGGCTTTCCTGTATAGGTAATCTGTTTCTTTTCTCTGATGGCTTTTAATATTCTGTTTTTATATTGAATTTCTGTCATCTTGATTATTATATGTCTGGGTGTAGCTGTTTTGGTTGTAGGTGGCTGGAGTTCTGTATGCCTCACATAACCATATATCATTTTCTTTTCCCATGCTTGGGATGTTTTCCTTAATTATTTCCATGAATAGCCTTTGTAATTCACCTGTTTATATTCCTGCTTCTTCACTCACATTTCTTATTCTTAAATTATAGATTCTCTTGTCGTCTTTTAGCCTTTGCATTGTTACTGCCTGTTTCCTTGTTATTTTTAAGAGATCTTTCCTTTCATGATCACACATTGCCTTCCCGGCGGCTAATCGAGGCTTCTGCAGTGCACCCCAGGACTGCATGTTTGCCTTTAGTGTCTCCCTAGGTCGAGAGGATCCATGTCCCTCTGCCCAGACCTCTCCAGGGCATTTTATTACGGCCTGAGTTGTCTCTCCCAGAGGAGGCTCTGTGTCCTGCTGGCTATCAATCCGCCACCTTCTCCTCCTCTCCTAAAAATACATTTGTAAGGGTCATTTCCTTTCCACTAGAAAAGAAATGGTGCCTACAATTTAACCCTCTCTGGAAATACCAATACAGAAGAAAGAAAAGGAAAAAGAGATTGAGGGAGAGGAAGACAAGGCGGATGAGGAAGGAGGCAGGAAGGCGACAAAACAGAAAAAGAAAAGATATTGAAAATCTTTCCCACCACCCTGAGGCTATAAGGATCGTGTTTCATGCACTTATATTTTGGAAGCCAGATAAGCATAATATAGACTTTTAGCAAATTTTACCCAATTCAAGTCGTCATTACTCAGTCACCAAAACAAATGTTAAAAGCAATAATGCTCAGGTAATTAATTAGCAATCTTCTCCCAAGTTTTCTATACATGGGAAAATGAATGCCAGGCATTTCTTTTGTTTTGTTTACTACCTTTACAAAGCAAACTAAATTTGATTATTGAATAGAACTTTTTAAAAAGTCCAGTATAAATATAAAATAGGCATGTGGTTTATCTTCATTCCAAATAGGATATGATTTTCCCTTATATTTGTCTGGAGAGAATCATCATTTCTATTTTTCCTCAGGTTGAACAGTTTATTGGGAAACAAATGAGAATTAAAGGGAAAAATAAAATTACTTTTTCTAATGTTTAACTTATTTTCCGTATTGGAGATCTTTTAGCACTGAAACTAAGCTTGAGATCCATAAAAAAATACTAGCTCTACTTACTGTTTGTCAAAGACATCCTACAGTTTAACTTCTTGTTATATTTTTAAAACTGGTTTAGCTACCTGTTCATATTACTAAGATAATAAACTCACTTCAGTATATGAATCTTAATTTTTTTCCTGCTTCTTTTTGTGTTATATTAAAAAACCATTATGTTTTATCTGTGTCATTCATTAGCCAGCTAGGAGTCTATTGTTTTCTTGTCTTGCCTTTTTTTCTTGTTTTAATCCATCTATAAAAATGGTAGAAATTAAAGCATGAAAATTTATGCAGTATATGGCCAGGAGTTTAGCTCAGCAGCACAAGTGCCTTCCTGGCAAGTGTGAGGTCAAGAGAGAGAGAGAGAGAGAGAGAGAGAGAGAGAGAGAGAGAGAGAGGAAAAATTATGCAATAGGAAAAAAATATTTCCTTAACTGAAAGAGCAGTAATTATGTTTGTTTTTCTATGGGTTTTCAGGATGAGATAAAGATTCTTTAGTGCTCAGATTTCTACCTGAGTAAGGTACTATGTTACCCTATTTTTACTGATAATAAAATTGAGGCTAAAGTGATGATTAACGATTCTACTTTGCTCATACCTTGAGGCACTAAGCTGAGTTTTAAAGCCTTGGGATTTCAGGATTTAAGCTCATAACAGCATTCTACTCCCTCCAGTTTTAAGAGGCGTGGATCGAATCCATCTAATCATATGTTGAATGCAAGGATCAACTCGTTTTTCTCTTTGTAAAAGTCATATGGTAATCCATGTATGGTGCATAATAACACCCAAACAAATGAAGCATTAAATATATATTTCTAATACACCCAGTTTTCACAGCAAGCAGTGGCTCAGTGGCTGTCTTCAAATTTCTTTAGAAAATTGCCTTTTCAGATTTTTATCAGTCATATTTGAAAATCTGTTAGGAGTATATATTACTTCATAGAAAACTTGTTTAAAATATAAACTTTACAAACAAACATGTCAGTCTCAAATAATAGCAGGAAATTACTCAGAAAAATACCTAATACACTACCTATCTTAATTTAAGAGAGGATAATAAATTTTTATCTCAGTCTTCATTGTTTAAATTTGTGTTATAATTTACATGATCATAAAAATATTAAAGAATACATTTTTATAAACTAGGCATTTATTCATAGCCATAAAGTGTTAATTGAGCATAGCATATACTTGAAAATCCAAACTGAACATTTTGATTTGTAAGCAGGTGCTTATTGTACAAGAAGCTATTAGAAATACAATTATCTGTCTTCAATTAATTGTGTGCATTTCTAAGGAATGACTTCAGAATGTTTGTTTCAATTTCACTGACTATAAGTCCTGATATCTATACATATTTGTTTAACTTTTGTTATAGCTTTCAACTTTAGAAAAGACAGGGGCAAAAACAATTATTATGTGCCTGGGAGAACAACATTAGGACTGGAATCATCACAGGCCAGGTTTACATCATCTTGGTACACACAATGTTACATCTTAGAAAAGAACAAAAAAGCTCATACTTCTCTCTAGTATGGGCAACCATGCATTATTAAACATCTATATGTGTAAATAAGGGATTTCTCTTAGTTTAACAACTCTTTTCTCCTGAGTATATTTCTCATCTGACTAAACAATAGCCAAAGCCTAGTTTGGTTTGCTTGGTCATTTATTTGAACTATTATTTCTTCAATGAACTAGGTGTTCACTGCCTCAAACTGGGTCAAGGGAATGTATAATGTGGTCCTTCAAAGATGCTATAAAGCACTTCACAGCTATTGAGAGAGAGAGAGAGAGAGAGAGAGAGAGAATCTCCTCTCTCCACTCACTCCACTCAGTCATGCAAACACCTGTCTCATTTGCAGTCTAAGAGATGCCTTTACTTTCTATATACATGTTGCCTTACAAATTCAGTTCTGCACAAATGACTGATTCCCCCTTTCCCAGTCCTCTTCCGTCTCTACCTCAACCTTCTGTTCTCTTAACCTCCCAAAGCTGGAATTTATAATTTCAAAAGGGAGGGTAAAGCTTCCTTATAGACCATACATTATAAGGCAGGGCCAGGGCCAGGTTTTAAAGGGCTGCCTGGGATGTTCACAGCAATCCACAAATCACTGCTAAATGAGTGATGTTTTTGTGTAAACATCAAAATGGTGATACCTTTCTGGAGATCCTTTTTGAAATTGTCAGTCTGAGTTTGCTGCCTTTCCACCCACTCCTGTGTTCCCCCACTTATTCATAGGTGAAATCTGCTTGAACCTTATAGTTTAATGAAATACTGGTTTTCTACCACAAATGACAGACAGGAACAGTGGTGAGAACCATGAAGACACACACAACAGGAATGGAAGCCACGTGTTTTTCAGGAAGCCTCGCAGATTTTATCCTAGAGGCTGAGCATGAGACAGGGATTTGAGCTCAACTCATTTATTGGGAAGGATGGAGAGTGGGAACCTGTGAAGCTGGAGTGAGAAGCGCAGCCTGCTTCTGCAGATGCATGATGAGGCCAGCTGCCCTAGGAAATGGCTGGAGCCTGATGCTGCAAGGGAACCTTGGTGAACACACTGGGACTGGGATTCCTGAACCTTGGAGGTGAAGAACCTGAGGGCCTCCCCCTCCTCTCTGGGTCGCAGGTGGGATGGTGTGCAGAGCTCGGCTCTGCTGGGGTCACAGCGGGTGTCTCCTGTGTGTAACAGGAGTGGCGGTGGGAATCAGGAGGTCAGCAGCGCTGGCAGATTGCAGTGAGGGGTGGAGCATTTCCCATGGGAGCTCAGGGCACTGATGTGGACCCTGGGGAGTCTGGGGCTCTATTACACTGCCTCTGGGGGCCTTGGTGAGTGGCTGGGTCATTAGGGGCAGCCGCAAAGGAAGGAGAGGGACACTGAGAATGTGACTCAGGATAAGACAACGTAACCCATGGGTAGAGAGAAGAAAGCAACGAGACAAGCTGTCTTCTCGTGAAGTGTTGCGATTTGAGGCACAATGCGTAGCAGTCAGCAGTACTCACCACGGTGTTTATTCTACACTTGAGAAATAAAATGTGACACTGAAGCACTGCTGTCTGCAGTAATGCCAAAAGGCCAAAATCTGTCATCTGATTCAATATTCGGAATGAGAACCATTAGACTCTCAGTTCTCTTTCTTTAAAATGTATTTATTAGCTTTAAATGTTTAACTCCAAAAGGATGTAATGGTTACTTTTCATAAACTAGTAGTCCAGTGTTTCAAATCAGATTCATCAATATTACTCAAGTCAAGTTATACATCCATCCTTACTGTGTATATTCATGAGAGCTTGACAAGAGCAGTCCAAGTTACTTTATGAATAATTCCAGTTAAAGGTGAATCTTTCCAGAGAGGCTCAGAAGTCTTCATTTCCACAAAGGTTTTCATGTCCCCATTTACTTCATAAACACAATCAGGGTAAGCATATTACATTTCAAGACTAACATTAAAATTTTGCTTTAAAAGGTTAAAACCTGCCCTGACTAATAACCTCATAAACATTATTAAGATATTTACCTTAAAAATTAAAAATGTTTCTGGATCTTCACTAGACACTGAAATATTTACCATGCCTGGAGCCACATGCTCATAATCTCAGCTACTTGGGAGGCTGAGGCAGGAGAATCCTGAGTTCAAGACAAGCCTGAAGAACTTTGGTAAAATCTGGGGTAAAAATGTAAAAGTTCTTCTATTTTTTCCCAGGTATAGTCTATCACTGTGGCCCAACAGCTCACCTCTAAAGCACATCTTAATTTAAATGCCAAAGGTCTTAGTCTGTCTTTGCTGCTACCATCCACACTAAATTACCAACATTGGAGTTTAATGGCAATATCCTCATTTATCTCCTTGCTTCATATGATCAATACACTTACAGTACATTCTCAGTATTGTAAAACACACCTGTTCTGGTTAATTTTTTATCATTGCTAGGACAAAATACCTGACACCTAAGGAAGGAAAGGTTTATTTAACTCCCTGTTTGTGGAGGTTTCAGTCCATCATCAGCTGGCTCCGAGGCAGGAGCCCTGGCACTGGGGCAACGCTTCTAGGCAGCAGCCAGCAAAAGCAGCAAGAGCAAAAAAGGGGCAAGCAAGCTTCTTTCCTCTCTTCTGTTATAAGCAAGCTACTCCTACCCCTACTCAGGCGGCTGCAGTGCTCACAGCACCTCTGTGCCCTCCTCTTGCGGCTCCCTGCTGAGTCTCTTAGCTTAATTTTTAAACTTCTCAAGTTGACACAATGTATGAAGCCTAACAATACCATAGTGATTTTTTAAAAATAGAATAAGTTTATTTTGGTGATTCCTATTGTAGTTATCAGAATGTGCAGCGGTGAAAGCATGTTGATTAACACGGTTACTGTGAGCTGTGGTGTGTGTGGGAAGCACAAGTCATTTAGTGCCGTCCCAGGATACACAGAGATTCAAGGCCGGAAGGCTGGCGACAATAAGGTGATGAAAAGGTGTCAAGCTTTGCTGGGAACTTTGGATTTTAAATTTTTGGTGGGGTGTGTGATCAAGACCCCTTGTAGAATTTAGAACAAATTATGTGCCTTTTCCAACAGGAGAAAATCACTGAGCATCATTTTAAAACCATAGTGCATATAATTTCACTGAGCCTCCTGACCATTCTTGCATCGAGATTAAATATTCTGGAAAAAGCAGCTGAGTCTCATAGAATTACATCACTCAGTGAGGCAGTGTAAGATGTGCACCACAGAGGACTTTGCACGCAGAGTGAAAGTGAGAAAGGCAATTCTGGAGATGAGTAGAATGGTTAGGAAATAATTTGCTATGTTCCGGAATGTTAAGTGAGGGAATGATGGGTTTCTGCAGGTTACCTGTCAGGTAATGTGTAACTACTGGCAGTAGCCATTGGAGGGAAGAGTAGTGAATGTCTGTCCCCAAGTTTCCAGCATGGGTTCCCCGTATGCACCATGCTGTTTTGAGTTTTGCTCACAGTTATCTATTATCAGTGATTCCTCATGTTCACCTTGCTGAGCATGTTTGCAAATGCAGGACGAATATCAATTTTGGTATTATAAATCATGTTGGCAAGAACACAAATTTGCAAATATTGAATCTGCAAATAAACAGGATGAACTATCATTTTTATATTTAAGTATCTTAAAATGCATATGCAAGGAAAAAATATAATGTACCAACCCAATATACTTAACATCCATCCTTATAAGATATTTTCCACATTTCTAAATTCATTATCATCTTTTCTACTATGCTTTCTGATATGGTTTTGGAATTGATTCTAAGTACTATGTCATTGCATTGTAGGTATTTGTTAGAATTAATAGAATTTCATTTATAATTTTTTTTACTACACCTTTAAACACTTTACAAAATTAACAATTCATTTGAGTTGTCTAATTGAAAATCTATGTCAAATTTCTAAAATTATTAATTTTTCCTTCTTCCTTGCAGTGCTGTAGATGAAGCCCAGGCCTTGTGCATGCTTATCAAACACTGTACCACTAAACTACATCCTCAGCCCTCTACTGACTTTTTAGAAAGGTCTATTGTACCCTTGCATTCACAGTAATATATTCACCATAAGCAAAGGTGAGAACACCAAATAGTCATCAATCAGTACATGGACTTTTAAAATAAGGCTTTTGCATGGACTGAAAAGCAAATGCAAGGAAACATGAGTGTGTTGTAGAAGAAAGATAGTATCTGAAGACATATTAAGTGAAATAAGTCAGACAGAAATGTACAAATACTAGTCTACACCTATGGGATTTCTAGATAGTTAAATTCATAGGGAACATATGTAGTGTAGTGGTCACTATAGTGTAGTGTGTGGAAGTTATCCGTGTAAATTTCATTGTAAAGAAATTTGGAATAATTAATTGGTCATTGCAATCAACTGGGTAGAATTTATTTTTTCTTTTCTTTTTTTGTTTGTTTGTTTGTTGTCTTTTGTTCTTTGAGATGGAGTCTTGCTATGCAGTTCAGCTTAACTGAACTCACTTTGTAGTCCAGGCTGGCCTCAAACTCATGGCAGTCCTCCAGCCTCAGCCTCCGAGGTGCTGGGATTACAAGTGTGTGCCACCACAGCTGGCCTGGGCAGAAATTTTTATAACTCCAGAAATGTATCTCCTATTTCTACTGAGCTGATATAATTAATTTGAAGAGTATCCCGGGCATTCTTTGCTTGTTTGTTTACTTGTTTTTGCACTTGTTTGTTTAAAACTATTCAGAAAGTTCTACTGCAGAAACCAAGCTGAGAAAAATTGCAGTGTCAGGAGACACCCACGCCAGTTGCCCCACTGCTAATAATGCTAAGAATTCTTAGGTTTTATGAGGAGCACAGAATCCCATGTTTGCAACATCTACCAACCACCCTTGATGACAGAAAAGTCCTTGAATTTAATAGATTTTATGATCTCAAATCAGAAGTCTATGAAGCCAATAACAATACTGATGTATTACCTGTCCCTTTAGTGCCTTAGAGGATTCATTTTCTTTCACAAAATACTTGTAGAAATATTCAATATATAATAAAATGGCATTGAATGTTTAAAATAAAGCTTCAAAGCACAAAAGAAATTTCACTTTTCAAAACAAATTTCCTTGCAAATTTTTATTAGTTTGAAATAAATGTTAAAAGGAATAAAATCCTCACATATTAGCATAAAAATCTGTTAATCATATCACTAGAGTAATTTGTAAGATAACATATAATTCCTATCACCTGAGTAAACTGGCTCCAAATCAATGAGATCATTGTGGCCCTTGCAATATTAAAGTCATCTATTACAGCACTGTTCCAAAATGTCCCCAAGACTCCTGTTCAGAAGTGGAACCTAGCTGAAAGTGGCAGGTCTGGGGCGTGTCACCTGGAAGGGCATATTCTTGTCCCCAGCCTCTCCTTTCTCTGTCTCAGGGGCTCTGTGCAGTGACAGTGTGCCTCTACCATGTCTTTCTAACGTGCTGTTTCTGCCTTGGAACTCACCGACCATTGACTGAAACCACCGAAACTGGGAACCAAAATCAGTTGTCCCTGCTTTACATTGCAAATATGGGTATTTGGTCCTGGTGGCAGGAAAGCTGAATATAATATACCATCAAAAAGGTAAATGCATTAAAAACAGCTGAGAAAGGAATACAGTGTTTTATAACATAGATGAAAGTTGACACACAGAGAAAATTAAAATGCAACCACTTTTTAAATCAGGTAATAAGTTTTGCATTGTTTACAATGACACGATTTCTAAGGATCCTTTTATATTTTACTTAATTTGACATGGTGGAAATTAAAGAAATTCGTCTTCATCTGGACCCTCTGATGGATGGATGGAATGTTCACAAGAGAAATGAAGGGACATGAAGTTTGGTAAAAAGTAGTGAGGAGATGCAGACAGACTCAAGGAGAGCCAGAAGGGCATGTGGAGGGTGGAGAGGACTGAGCTGAGGGGCTGTGGAGGGCTCCCCTCTAAACTATCCTTGCTTTGAGTAGAAGAAAAGAATAATTTATGAAACCACCAAAATACTGAAGATTTCTTATGGGAGAACAACTATGAATCTGTACTGGCTTCTCCCAATCATTAATGTATCATGGCGTATTAGTGGCTCAATTTATTATGTTATAATTCCTTGATATATTTCAATTTGCTTTTGAAGGGGCTTAATATTCATTCTTCATCATATGTGTTACTTAGGGCTGGCATCATTATCTCCAAAGAACTTGAGATTTAAAATTTTGACTTGCCCAAAGAGGGACCTCACATGTGCATTCTGATAGGCTTTTCACTTGTAGATCTATAGATCTGCAGTGTGATTGCTTTGTAGATGAAAGGAGCCAGGCTTCGTGCAGAGAGAAACGTGTTTGCAGCTTTTTACATTTAGATGCAGGAGTGACAAAGTGCTGATGCTATAGATCTCGAGAATTTCTACATAAAAATTCCACAAAGTGGAAGGAGTCACAATAGAAACTTAAAAGAAAAAAAATATAAAACCACTTTTGAATGAGAAGTTGAAAATGGATGTATAGGCAAATGATTCCTTCAGAGCAAAGAAAAAGAAAATAGAATGAGTGGGTTATAGCCTTGAACATGGTAATAGGCAATATGATTTAATAAAACCATAAATAAAAGCAGCATGACCTGTGGATTCAATTATCTCTGCCTTGGAATCCTAGAACACTACCTATTCCAGTGAAATATGGCTCACTTTACTTTAATTGAATGAACTTGCCTCATTGGAAAGACTTCTCAGACAATTATTCCGTGGAAGTCCCAATATTTTTGTGAGTTGAAAGAGTGTCCTAGGGGAAAAAAAAAAAAAAAACAGCAGTGAAGTAAGGACAAGATACTATTGGAAAATTGTAATGATAAAGAAATAGGACAAATAAAACTTTTTTCCAGTAATAATTATTGGCTTACATATATTAAGTGTGTGACTGTGTTTTTTAGTGGAATCAATGTAATTAAAGTAATTCCACATATTTTTTTACTCTAAGTGGACAAATATTCCATGTAAAAATTTGGTCTGTGTCTTTATGTTTTCCATGTAAACCATTTTCTGGAAGTTTTGGAGAACAGTGTAATTGACATAGCTCATTTATTCTCCATCCTGCAATCAAGAGCTACATGCATGGGGCAATGCAAGACAGCTGCTGACTGAGGCCGTTCAACTACCCTCTCTCCACAGAGACACCTCAGAGACAGCTGGTCACACATCGCTCTACCTTCACAAGAAGTAAGGAAGACTTCCGAGAGCCCACAGTGTGTACTTTCACTACAATAATAAGCGCAAATGCTTAGAAGAATTCACTCAGGGTAGGTACTAAAACAGTACCTAAAAGTTAGCAGGGCTCCTCCACCATGATAAGGTCCAGAGTCAGTCAGAACGTTGTGACCACAGGCAGTGGCTAAGGATAAGGGGTTTGGGGCTGCCCTGAACCCTTGTATGCAATGGACTACACTGTGCCCTCCTCCAGTTCATTCAAAAGAGCAAGGCAACTCCTGATCTAGGACAAGTGCAGGCTTGGGGCTCCATCTAGTGCTAAGGCAGTGACACCACACCAACAAGGAATTTGTGATCAGCGTGGATTTATAGTGTCATCAAGTGCTGAAATAATGGAAGTGCCTGCAGTCCTGACAAAGCAGATGCTCTGCTTAGAATTTCCAAAATGTTCTCATATAAGGAAAACCATGCAATACTTAATCTTTTGCAGACATGAAGGATATCTAAGGATAGAAAGAAGGGAGGGAAGGGAGCAGAGCAGACAGTAAAAAGGATTAAGTAAGAGAAAACAAAAAGATTAAAAATATATATGCCAACTCCTCATGATGAACGCACTTGTCATGCATGACAAAGATGTAATAATAATACAAAAATTAAATTACAGAAACAAAGAAAAACAGTTTCTGAAATGTATAAAACTGAACATTCTAGTCAAATTTTCATTGTGGCGGTGAAATATATAACAAATATAGCTGAAAAGAAGAAAACTTTATTTTGGCTCACAGTTTCACCAGTTTCTGTCTGCAGTCATCTGGAGTAAGACAGAAAACTCAGGGGAGAAGGGCAGGACTGAGGCAAACTGCTTACCTCACAGCAACCAGGAAGCACAGTGGAAAGATGCCTATGAGTAAGGGGCAGTGAGCAGATACACTCCCCAAGGTCAAACCCTCAAAGCCCAAACACTTCAAGTAGGTTACACATCCTGTTTTTCACAGTCTCCCAATAATGCCATCAAAGTGTGATCTCTTTAAAGGGTTAATCCATGCATTAGGTTACAATGCTCATTATCCAATCACCTTCCAAAAGTTTCACCTCTGAACATGGAAGGTTTTTAAGAGATACTTTGTATCCAAACATTAAAATTCAGATAATGAAGACTGAAATAATTAACTAATTCTTTAAAACTCAAAAAATTCACAAACCACCAAGCATCAAACTATTTCAGGAAACTAGGACTTCACCTAATGAACAAAGTAGAATTCCAAAAACTAAAATTATGGCAACTCATGTATATGAACTCTCAAGTGAAGTCAATGAAAATAGCCCTTTTAAGAAGATTTCAAAATTTGAGAAAACTTGGAGAAATGGTTCAGAACTCTACCGGGTAAACTAGACAGAAAGAATAAAGTAATTTAAAATATCAAGCAGATGTCCTTGAGCTAAATACTACACTAAGGAAATTCAAAAATACAATAGAAAGCATTGCTAGCAGAAGATACCAGGTAAAAGAAGCATTACTAAAAAAAATCAAAAGTTCAAATATCAAAAAAATCAAAGGAAGAAAGCTTAAAGAGATTTTGGGACAGCATTTTAAAAAGCATATGTTTGAGTTATGGATATTTAAGAAAGATGTAAGTATTTAAAGAATTAGAAAGTGTATTCAAAGAGAAAATTTCCCAAACTCAGAGAAGGATCCAAATATCCAGGTACAGGAATCAAAAGTCACTAAATTCAACACAACCAAGTTTTTGGAACAATAGTATAATGCAAATGCTAAAGGTTAAAGATAACCATATGATTGTGAAAGCAGCAAGTAGAAAAAGAAATAGAGTTGCATAAAGATTTCCCATATGCCTGACAACACGCTGCTCAACGGATATGCTTATCCATTGAGATGTTCCCTGCAAAAGAATCAGAAAGAAGAAATAGCCTTAGCAATAGTAGTTGAAAGAGATAGTAAATCAAAAGCAGTAAAAGAAGAAAACAAATGTCACCATATAATGATAAAGGGAGCAAGAAAAACAATAATTCTAAATATATATACTCAATATTAGAGTACCCAAAAATATAAATGAAGTATTAATAAAGCTAAAGGGAAATATAAGCTCAAATATAATAAAAGATGTGGGCATTCACACTCTGCCTTCAGGAATGACAGAAAATCAGCAAAGCCTTAGCAGAGCTAAACTGGACTCTAAACCAAATGGTGAGAGGAGACATCTATATACCCTCCATCCAAAAACTAATGCATGTTCTTCTCAACAGCACATGGAACATATTCTAAATAGATAGATTATGATTTTGGGGGAAAAAAACTCCCTTTGAAATTTTTTTAAAAAATGTAAATCATATAAAATGTGTTTTAGATCATAACAAAATGAGACTATGAACCCACAATAAGAAGAATTTTGAAATTGTACAAATATAGAGAAATTAAATAACTTATTCTTGAACAACCAATAAGACAATAAATATATCAAGGAGGAAACTTGCAAGTTTCTTGGAATAAATGAAAATAGAAACACAACATACATAAAACGTATTGGACACAACAAAAGTGTGACTAAACCAAAAAGAGATGCTATCTCATTCTAGTTAGGATGGTGTTTAGCAAAAGGACAGAAGATACCAAATTCTGGGAAGGGTGAGGAGAATGAGACCATTTGCACACCAGTTGGTGGGAGAGTTAAATAATATAGCCAGTAATGGAAAATAGTATGGAGGTTCCTCAAACATAAATAATAGCACTGTGGTGAGTACACATCCACAGGAAAGAGACTCATCTGTTGAAAAGGCATCTGTGCTCCCATGTTTGCTAAACATTACATAACAGCTAAGAAATGGAAGTAACCTAAATAAGTGTCCATTGACTGAAAGATGGATAACTAGTGTGTGATACGTAACCACAACGAAATACTACTGAGCCACACAAGTAATGAAATCCTATCAGTAACAACAAACAGATGGATCAGGAGATCATCCTGGTAAGAGAAATAAGTCAGGCATAGAAAGACAACTACCACATGTTTTTATAAATATGGAAGGAAATGCGTAACGTAATGTAAGCATTATATGATGTACACATGCATTGAAATATCACTTGGTTCCCCCTTACTATACGTTTTTATATAGCAACTGAAGCAAATTTAATTCAATTTAAAATAAAAAGTGGCTAGTCTCAAAACAATGAATAATGTTTAATAAAATAGAAACACTGAATGAGGAGATAGATATATTCCTGTGCTTACCCTGATGGCAACACACCCAGTTTAGATCTGTATTGAAATGACAAGTTTGTGCCATTTTCATGTTTCACTTTCTTTCCTTGATTGGTTGTTTGCTTTATTTAAGTTCTGGGGATCAAACCTAAGT
Source organism: Hydrochoerus hydrochaeris (assembly GCA_004027455.1). Lineage (NCBI taxonomy): Eukaryota > Metazoa > Chordata > Mammalia > Rodentia > Hydrochaeridae > Hydrochoerus > Hydrochoerus hydrochaeris. The sequence goes on along the minus strand of PVLA01006482.1, from coordinate 74,060 downwards.
ATCATACATGCTAGACAAGAGCTGCAGCCTTAGCCCAGTTAAATATTGTTTTTAATTTCTAAAAAATGCAAATTAGCTGACTCAAAAGTGATACTGAGGGGAGGGTAAACAACCCTTAAAAATCAACATGAATATTAGTAAATGACTACTGACAATGCAGGGGCTCTAAAAGCTGAGCCAAGCAATTCAAATAGCTCAAGTTCAGCAGAAACCAATCACAAGAAAGTATCACTATGTTTTACTTAACTGTCAAGTGTTAACTCAGCCATAATCAGGCCTTGTGGACTTACATAATTTGGTAACTGATATCATGTTAATGTCTTTCTCATGCTTTTTAAAATAGTAAAGTATGTAAAACTTGGCCAATCTGTGGAAGAGTTTTCCATTCCAATTTGCAAAAGGAGAAATGTAAGTTTTGTATTTATATCTTGATGGAAGTTTCTTTCATTTACTAGCTGTGCAGCAGTTAGATACTCATTTAAGTTCTATGGCCCTCAGTTTGTGCTCATGCACAATAAGACTGAAGGAAACCCGTGTGCTGAATTCACATCCTTCTGGCAAAGAACCTAAGACCCAGTGACTGCACAATTAGCCTTATGCTGAGGAATTAAAAAAGAACTTCAGGGCATTGGAGATAAATCACACTTTGATGCCGTTCTCTTGTTAGAGTTAATTTTTCTGACAAGCATGATTAATACACTGATAATTCAGGCATCCTAAAAGTTTATTTCTTATTTTGTATAGTAGTGTTAAAGTTCATTGTCAACAAATGACTCTATTTGCCATCTCAGAGTGTATTTCATTAATCTATTCATGGGTGCAGTACTCATGAAGCAACATGTATGTTCTTGGAATTGTGCTATGCTTTAGACATATGGCAATGTGCCTGCTGCTTAAAAAAATAGATTATACTGGAGGAAGCAAAGAATAAAATGGAGACTTTCTGGGGAAGGCACTTTGGTGTACTTGTACAGAAGATGGAAAAAATGATTACCAGGATTTATGAGCTAAGCATACATTCATAGCGAAGCCAACTTCCACAGCTGTGGAACTGGGAACTCGTTTGTTTTCACCTGTGTCATCCAGTTTGCTAGTCCATGCGTGGATTCAATGGTGCTCACTGGAGGAACAGATTTAATATGAAATATAAAGGAATCCCAGCATAAACTTACAAGGGTTGCCTGCAGAATCAGGTGTGGCAGAATGCAAAAGGGCTACCTCTGAACTGAAGAACTGAAGAACACACTTCAAAGTCAAAGGCCTGAGGCTCACTACAGAGTCCTGTGAGTCTGTTTCAGTAAAGCAAAAGGTCTTCACTGGAACCCTGGAGACAGATGTCCAAAGGAGATGGAGAAGATCTCTTTCCCTTTTATCCCATCTTCTTTCCCTTTTTATTCCATCCTGGCTAAGAGCTTATTGGTTGGTGCTACTCATAAGGAGGGGCTACCCTCTTCAACAATCCATCATCCAGAACTATGCTTAACCAGTCATCCAGGGATTTCTTGTTCAAACTGACAATAAACTATTGTAGTGCATATGGAAAATGGAGAGCAGAAGGTATTTGCAACAGTCTGATAACCAGGCATAAAATAACATAAGCAGGGAAGGAGAGCTGGGGAGGCAGGAGGAAATCGACAGACAGTTATGGGTAGACCAGCAGTCTCCCAGACAGTGTAGAGTTGTAAATAACAGGAGGAAAGAGTCTTCTTTACCAACTGAACTGAACAGATGAACTAATGTATTTCCAGAAGCTGCAGTATTCTCCAAGTCAGCAAATCATAAAATGCATTAAAAGAAACAGCAGACCAAGGTGCAAATGCATTAAAGGATAAACAAACGGAAAGTTGCATTTATATTGTGGCTATTGCATAGCTTCTGTAGCTTCATTATAATGCCTCAGTGATGTTCTAGCAATGTGTAGAATATCTGTTACTCAAGAGATATGCCCTGGATTTCCTTTCCTAATAGCATTAGTATGTGATTCATATCAGTTTTACTGTAACTTCGGCAAAACCTGAAAAGCCGTCAAAATCCATATAAATTAGTGTTAACACAGAATTATTTCAGAATTTTAATAACATCTGTTCAACAACCTTTTAAACTGAATAACTTGTTAGCAGTGTAACAGGCCTGTCATTTAAAAAAATCACTAGCCTTATTATTTAAAGGAAATAACTTATAGCATTTGAAAATAGGGTGACAGAAAGTAATGTATGAGACTAAAATCTGGCATTCAGATAATTAAGTTGAAAAGGACATGGAGCCCTATGCAGTAATCAAAATATGCTGATGTCTACATCTAAAAGCCGAAAAGCTAGCATGTCTCTAAGCCACTACCCCCTTAAACACAAATAATATGTAACACTTTTCCTAGGCTACATCTTAGAAAGGGTGACAGGCAGAGTGAAGGGTGTGTGTGTGTGTGTGTGTGAGTGTGTACCATGTTTTAAATGATATGTAGAAAAATGCAATGATTGTGGTTAGTTTGTGCTTTAGAGATCATAAAATATAAAAGAAAATAATGAGTGTTAATGTATGAAATTCTGTGTAGTTCAGAATAGAAAACATTTCTGTGTGTCTTTTATATGCAAAGTTTTAAGGATCAGTCATTAAAACCATGTACTTGTGCTCAAGGAATTTAAATCTGTTCACTTTTTAAAAAATTCTTCTGTTCATTTAGCATTGGTAAGTTAGTAGCAGTATAATTTTGGGATGTTCACACCCTGGTCACATTTAACTCTTCTGGAAAACCATATGAATTATGCCAAAACAAATCTCAAATTTAGATATTTGTTTGAGATATTTTAGCAGTGGTTGCCCTCTTGTAAGCCACAGAGCTTTTTGGAGACAAAGTATGCATTAAGTGTCACAACCATAATATTAACCAGTGCAAAAAATTCCATGAACAGTTGTTACAATTTCAGTAGCCGTATCTGCACCTTTGCTCCTTGAGTCTCTCTTTATCTTCCTATCTGTCTTAAGCGGCAGCAGGCACTGACCCTCCTCTGGTCTGCAGTCCCTTGCTGTAGTGAGGTAGAGGGTCCCTCAGCTTGTGCCTCAGAGGACGATCCTCCAACCCCCTGACTGCTCACCTTGCACGTGCGTTAGGGTTTAAAAAATGAGTTGTGAGGAAAGCAACTGTCAGCATTTACTGTTCTTATTTAAGGATTTTCAAACAAAAGTAGGGTGTAGCCCAGGCTGGGGTACACACCTAAAAATCTCAGCACTCTGGGAAGCTGAGGTAGTAGAATTTCAAGTTCAAGCCCTGTCTGGGCAATTTAATGGTTTAGTAAGATTCTTGCTCAAAAGAAAGCACAAATAAAAGTTGGTTTGGATTTTAAGGGCTTTATAAATTTTGCCCATCACTTCTCGATCTTTTGGCTAAGTTCAAGTGCAATATAAAATTTGGCCAAATGACATAAGACAGGTAGGTATTGGGTTTTGTAAGGTTATTTTAACGGGCTGAATCTCTCTTTCTATCTACTTTGAGTTACAATCTGCTAAGTCATTTAAAATTCATGGAATGTTTATTAATTAGACTCTAGGCCTCTACTTTTGAAAATTAACAAGTGCTAAATAAAATGATCCACTGATTGCTAGAACCAAAACATTTTTATAAAGAAGACAAAAATTAAATTTAAAATCAAGACACGTCAACTTCCCTTTTATATGTGAAACTCGAATGAACTGCAAGCATAGAAGCAAGTGCTTCACTGCAAGGAGACTGTTTTATGCGCCTTTAAATTTGAAGCTCCCTAAGAACTGAAGAGGAATGTCAGGAGAATGCATCTGTTTAGCCCATTGCAGTTTGGGGAAAATTCTTTAAGAATATTTCATTAGCATCAAAATGGCGATGTGCAGATTGGAAGGATATTTTGATGGCTTGCTAAGTCTCACTACCTTCACTTAATAACAGAGAGGCAGCCACCCGAGCCATCTGGGTTGAGAGATGTTGGCTGCCTGTGTTCAATATTACAGCTTCCAACTGCAAAGCAGGAGAGGAGAGAGAGCAGAGAGAGGAGAGAGAGAGAGAGAGGGAGACAGAGAGACAGAGAGACAAAGACAGGGACAGAGACAGAGAGCAATTCCCTGTGTCTTTGTATATGCCCTCTGGCAAAACCAAACTTGAGAAATCAAAGAGATTTGTTGAATCAGGAGCATGCAAAGGTCATGTACTAAGTCACCAGGATTCCCGCTGTCTCCAGAAAAGATTGCTTTGAGTTCAGGTTCTACTTGTGGGAAGAGAAATGAAGAATAGCACAAGCTGCTCAGTAAATGATAAAGAAATAGAAAACAGAAAATATGGAGGGAAAACAAAACCCTAGAGCCTAAGGCAGGGAATCTGACATAAGGCAAAAGCATAACTTCTCTTTCATAACCAGTGAAATTATAAAAAGCCTCTCTCAAAGTCTCTGTGTGTGAAATGGGCCAGGGTTACACCACACGGTATTCGGTGACAACCACAGGCAACCGTGGTGGTGACTGGATGTTGTTGAGGACCATCTCATCAATTTCCTGGCAGAAAACACCTGAGATTTAGAGCTCTGTGTAGTAAGATAGACTTGGCTGCAACATGGGGGTTTCGGACATGGACTGCTCTCCTTCCACGTGAGTCTGTGTATCTGCGGAGAAGCAAAAATGCTTAAGATGCTACCTTGTAAATGGTCAGAAGCTTGCTAGAAATCTGATCTGCTTCCTGTTAAACTTTCAACCCAATTTCTGGTATGTTTAGTTTCAATCAACTACTTCCAAACCAAACCAAAAAAAAGAGATCATTTTTCACAAAATAAGTAAAAACACCATCCTACAACATGGAGACCACTTCACTGAAAGATTTTGAATAATCGTAACTCACATTTTAGAAAGATTTAGAGTTAAAACTGTGTTATTACTTCATTTGATTACAGTAGCTAATTTACACTCTGTGTCTGGCATAAAATTGGAACACAAGAAGTAGTTGTGAATTGATTAACTATATAATCTTCTTGCTCATGCAAGCAGTGAAATGTTCAGTAATCCTATTTCCATCCTTACCTCAGCTGTCTGGCCCATCATGATAATTTCCACAGGGAAACAGCCTTTGAGAACAAACACTGCAGCTTCCCTAAAAACGGGGGAAGGGTTAGCTTGGCATTAGATAAGGGTGAGGCTTTCTGTGTTAGATAAAGACAGAGGCCACTGCTTTTTTTACCTGATGTACCGAGTTCCCCACCAGTCACTCTGAAGCCATGGCCAGTTCCATTAATCACTCAGTCACAGTGATTTCGTGATTTCTTCTTACAATATTTTCCATCATGCTAAGCAATACTTAAGTATATTTTGGCATCAGATTGCTCTTGACTTTTGTTCCATAATGTTTTCATTAAAGGTGTATGCCAAAGAGAAAGAAATCAGGGAATAGAAATTACCATTGGAAAACGGTAGCCAGGCAGGTTTCATAAATAACGCTTTGTTTTTGCTGTTGATGTCAATCCGGGCAAGCTTCTCAAGGCTTATCTTTGTTACTCTGAACAGCACAGCTGCTAGCATTAAAGGTTACTCTCCCTCTCTTCTTTCTGTAAGGAAATGCAGATAGAACAATTGTAAATGGAACCATTTGTGAAGATCAAAATTGCATTTTGTCACAAACAGAGAAGACCTCAGCATAACAATACATGTAAAATGAACCAAAGTGTAACTTTGTTTATTGTGCAATAGCAAAACAAAGCAAAGGGACAGGAAAAAAAAGGAGGATAAGCCATACAAAATGGTATTCTCTTAGAATTCAGTAAATGAGTGGAAAATGTTTGTTTTCTAATAGTTTAAAAATGTTACTGAGAGTGAAAGTCCTGCAATATGTTTGAAGCCACATTAAGATGCATGGTTTTCCACAAAACACTCCCTTGAACAATATGGGGGAATTGATTAAATGAAAATAGATTAGTTCTCAGGAGCTGGTACCACGATAACTTGTGCTGTCCCCATATGGCTCACATCTCTGTCACATCCTTTCAGCTAGACTGTCACAAATATATCTGATATGTTCCTAGAGCAGGACATATCGAAACTGGTACCTGTGGCTCCATAAGGTGGTCTGCACGGCCAGTGTGGGTCTCCCTAGGCTGTGGTACCCAGACAACCGCATACATGTGATTCCTGACTGAATCTGTGTGCAGGCAGAGCAGATTAGCATTTCAGTCCCCAGTCTTGTCACCAGACAGGCCTGGCGAGGTGCTCAAAGCAGGGCAGGTAGGAACTAAGCTTGCCCTCTGTGCACAGTGAGATCTTGTTGTAGAAAAAAATCTTTAGGACAGGTCGGTAAGAGACATACAGGCATATATCAGGAAGGAATTTAACACTACACGTTCGAAGAAATACAGTGCCAGCCCCCTCGAGAGAGAGGTGCTTATTTCCTGGAACTGGGAAGATGTAGGCTTCTCTTCTTGAGCCAGAGACTTCAGGAAAAAGTGGTCCAAACCCCAGAGGGTACTGTTCCATATTACATATGTGAGCCCAGTCTTATTTATGTATTTCTCAAGACAGTTAAGCATTCTTGTAATTCTCTCAATCTGTTTCTTTAGCTTAGGATCAGATTCCTGCTTTTCACTTCCTCAGTTTAGCCACGTTATGGACTTTCAGGATCCATGGATAAAGAAAATGTGATATTTACACCCAGTAGAGTACCCACTAAGGGAAGACTGATATGTACAGAATTGGGTAATTTCAACTCTGTCCTGGAGCTCACAGTACTTTTTAGAGTATGACTTTTAGATATGATTTTCTTACCTTTATTTCTTCTATCCTACTGCAGACTGAGTAAAGAATATTCATTTTCAACATGTCAGAAGGCATCATCTAATTTATTAAGGGCCAAACTAGAACAAAAACAGTGAGGAAGGATAAAGTGCCTCTTGGTACCTGAGCTAGACCATTCACCTTCTCTTGCCCTTGGGTATGGAGGCTCCTGAGTCATGAGTCTGCTGGACTCTGGAATCACAGAGGTCCCCAGGTCTACTCCTTCACATATGGCTAACACAGAATCCTTAGGTTGCAGGGTGTAGCACGAACCAGAAGTCATTGGCTTGATTCTGGAGACTCTGACATGCAAAACCAAGTTGACACCATTTGCTGACGGCCTCTGGCTCCACTACTTCATGGCAGAAAGGCAAACAGAAGGTATGAGAGAAAGACTGAAGAAAACACAGCTGCTTTGCAGTGATGCTATACTCCCTGCTCTTAAGATAAAGAATTAACCAGTTTGTGAATTTTGTGCCAAATATTTTCTGTTGTGACCCACCTCACAACTCCACTGCATTGAAGATTGGGTTACTAAACCATGAGCTTCAAAGCACACAGTCAAACAAAAGCACCATACTTCTCAGGCCTTTAGACTCAGCTGAATTACCATTCTATTCTTTCTGGTTCCCATACTTCCCAGGGACCCATTACCTTCTGCATTTACAAGAGCCAGCTCCCATGATTAATTTCTTGGGTGTACCTGTATATGTCCTGTGGATTCTGCTTCTCCAGAGAGCCCCAAATAATATGGAGGGGTGGGGGAGAGGCAGACATTCCAGTTGGCTTTAAAGAAGCAACAATCCTCGTGGAACTGATTATGGGGAAGTACTTTGGGGAACCTCCTGCCTCTGAAGGAACCAAGAGCCACCAACAAGATTCTCAAGCTTTCAATCACAGAGCCACAAAAATTTCATTGGGCCAACAAATGGAAGGAACACGAGAACAGATATGTTAAAATCAAAACTCTGGACAAGAACACAGTTTGGTCCAGTTTCATTGTGGGAGATACTGAAGATTGAACCCAAGACCTCACACATGCTGAGAACACAGCCCACCACAAAGCCCGTCCTCAGTCCCACTGTTGAAATGTTGATCGCAACCTGCCGAGACTCTGAGAGCACCAGCTTCCTATCCCAGGCCTGGCTCCCTCAACTCCCAGAAATTCTGAGATAATGAATGTGTGCTTGCTGAAGATCTTAGTGTGTGGCAATTTGCTAGTTGGCAACAGAAACTACTGTGTAAAGTGCTCCCAGACCAAACAGAATTGCAGCCTTTAGATACCTACGCTGCTCTGCCATCACTAGGCACTGAATTTGGGTGAAATGCCTTTTAAGAAGATGCTGGTTTTCTGTAGAGTAAAATAATCAGCGATGCCATTAGCAAATTAAAGGTGCAGACCCTAAGAGGTAGAGTTACTATTTATGTTCAGGAAAATAATGGTAAAGCATTAACTGTTGCAAAGTATAAGTTAAATGATAGGACAATGCTTATATTTTGAAAATTATGTCAATGTATGCATTGGGTTGTATTGGTTAGAGTTCTCCAGGAGAACAGAATCAATAGGGTACACACACACACATTCACGCACACATTCACACACGCACACACACACACACGCACACACACACACACACACACACACACACATACATATATCCATGGGATCTCTTGGCCTTCAAGGAGCAGAGGCATGGGCTTCCACAGTAGCCACCTGTGTGCCTGGGAGCTGGAGGACACAGCAGCTGTTGAGCTCAAAAACCTCTAAGTGGAGGAACGAGAGGGATCAATGAGGCAGCACCAGTCTGAGACCGACATCCAGGATCTTTCCAGAGCGTGTCTGTATGAATTTGCTCTGGAAGACGGAAGAAGCCAAAGTTTTAGGTCCACAGGTGGCCAGACCAAAAGATGCCCTCATAGAAGTGGAATCAGACTCTTCAGCTCCCTTCTCCTTTGCCTTCATTCCACCCAGGCTGCAAGCCTGCTGGTCAGTGCTATCCTCATCGGGGTGTGTCTTCTCCCTTCAGTGTGCTGCTATCAGTGTGGCCTCCATCTCTGGAAACACCACACAGACACACAGGCAGGGAGTTTCCCTGCTGTGTTGGTGTTTCTTAACGCAGTCGGGCGAACATAACACAATCGATGGTCACCATATCTAGATTATAAAATCTCTAATATTGTAAAAGAGAAAATGATAAATATACTTAACATTTGAATATACTCAGTAAAATTTAAAGCAGCAGTATCCTAAAATTGGCTATGAGTGCCTAATAAGAAATAATTTAATTGTCTTCAGCATGCATTGTCAGTGAAAGGACTAGAACATTTCACAGCACAAATGTTACTGGATTTCACAAAGGATAGGTTTTAGTTAATTTTCTTATTGCTGAAGTGAAATACCCAATGCCTGAAGTTAAAGGAGGGAAGGTTTAGTGTAGCTCACAAATTTGTGGAGGTTTCAGTCCATAGTTGGGTGGCTCCAAGGCAGATTGGCATGGCAGAGGAGAGAAAGTCCATGGAGGGCAGAAGGCAGCAAAGCAGCAAAGTAGTGAAGAAGCATCAAGCAATGACAGCCATTTGGGCAGGTAGCATTCACACGCAGGGTGAGACATTCTTTATCCAGCCCAGAATTGTGAAAACAATCAGAAAACTAATTTAGTAATCACACACTCTAGATCCAGCCACTTCTGAAAAGCCCTGCCTAGGACTGCATGAGGCTTTGGGGGACATCCAGACACAAGCCATAACAAACATTTGCTAGAAATATTATTGCTTCAAATTCTATCTTAGGTGATGCAGGAATCTCCTCCATGAACTGCTCTGTCAACCTGAGAGCTCTCATCTATTGGCAATGCTGCCTACAAGCAGGAGCGGCAATGGACAATGCTGATTGGGTGCAAATGCAGGGGCTGCCAGTGAGTTCACCTCTCTTGATATCCAAAAGTCAAACAGTAGGGGAGGAGAGGCAGGAGTGGGGTGCTCATCTCTGTCACCCCGAAAGCAGAGGAGTTCTCCCTGGTGACCCCACCTTGGAAACCTTCCTTCCCTAGGAAGCAAGAATGATAATTCCTGGAGGACATGGTCACTTTTGGGCCTCTCATGGACTAATTGATGTTTCACTGCTATTGCCTACTAAATGGGAAAAAATCAATTCAAAATTTACATTACCTTATTGAAGAAGATGTGTCAGGACACTTGTATGTCATTTTCTCTGTTGAAAGCACACAGGACTTTGAATGATGGCTCTCCTTCCAGCCCTTACCTACCTGCTGGCTTGATATCAGATTCTGCCTCATGGTCTCTAAGTTCTGTTCCATTAACATCTCATTCTTATTTTCTCCTAACCTCATGTGAAAATGAGAATAATCTCTAGAGATGATGTTAGGATAAAATAAGTTAAAAGGTATGTACTACACAACATTTGCACCTTTTCTTCTCCCATAAATATACAATCCTATAAATTATGATTGTTTTCACCTTAAAAGTCTCATGTGCTTATCTCTAAAATGTTTTGATATGAGTCCTTTGGCTTTATTTCAGAAATCTCCAGGAATAAAGGTTGTACTGCACCACATTAAATTCAGTAAAATGTGAACTCTCGCATATTTTTAACACTGACATCTTTGGAGTTACTAAGAATTACCTGTAAGCTCTCAGCCTTTGCTCGTATCTCAGGTTTATAGTGGAGAAACTATTGCGGCCTTTTGTACCTGGCCCCTTTTATATCTGGCCACAAGAACAATTGTAGGGGCCAAAAAGTGAAAAAATAGAGGTCAAGATGACTGATATTTCTCTGTTGCACTTTTGAAAAATTAACATCTGACAATCTAACCATATGTCTTTTCTTGCAACACTCATAGCTTTCCAATATATCTGTGATTCTCTTAAACAAATCTTTACATAAATATATCCTTTGGTAATATTATTAGAGTTCAAACTTACATCACTTAACTGTCTTCACAATGACTTTAGTGAGATGTTTACACTACAATACCTTGTTCTCTAGAATCACTGAGGTTTTACGCTGAATACCTACATTCTATATCCTACCAGTGTGGATTGTTTTATATCATGAAATTTGATAGTGAAATTAGAAGAGATATTTTAAAAGATATAATTCTAGTTATCTTAGATAAAAGTTTTATTTCAAAACTTTTTCAGTAGTAAATTTCAAACACATATAGAGAAAATAATGTATCACAAAAAACAAAAATTTAAATTACTTCATTAGTTTTTTAGTCTGACTTGAGTTCCATAGAACAAGCAACCAAGAGTTTAGTAAAATACCTCAGGTTCAGTTGGCCCAGTGGTTCTGTGTCATTATCTTAAGGGCAAATTTATGAGGTTTGGACTGACTTCCCGTGGATTGTATCTGAGTAGAAGATTAGGCAGGATTTCTGTAATGGAGAAGAAAGAAGGTGGAATTTAGAAGCATCACTGTGACCCAGGTAACCGTGGCGAAAGCAGACCCAGAATAATTCCTCTCACTATGAAACATGACTGTGACTTTGCCGAAGAAGGGAACCTTCTTTGCCACCAGTGGGGGGTGAACCTATAGCACATGTCACTTGCTTTTCTTTTAAGACAAAGGTTTGGTCGTTGTTGTTTTTCTTTACCTAAAACCTTAGTATTCAGGTTTAATGGCAGTGCTGCTACTTTGTGATAAATGAGTGTTGCGGTGCAGTTTGGGCCTCAGCTCTGAAAGCTTCACCATCACTGCCCTAGACATGCTCCAACCCCAGGACGAGGAGGGCGAAAACACCAAGGCCGATGCTGATTGGCGGTAGCCTTTCACCCAAGTCAAGGATGTCCCTGTCACTGAAAAACCTTCCGTCTATGGATTCTTTTATATTTATTCTCTCTCTTTCCATGCTAGAAATTGAGTTTGTTATGTAATGAAAACATTCCAAAATTTGAAGACCATTCTGAACTTCCCCAAAGTTTAACTCAATATATCTTTCAGTCAAGACTGAATGAGGCTTCATTTTCATTCTACACTGTATATTTTTGGTTCTTTAATTCATGTTAACTATATATATTTATTTGATACATAAAATTGTTTCAAAAATATATATATGCATATATATATATTACACATACTTAACTTTGTGGGTATATATGGTGAACACTGAAAATCTATTATCTTAACAGTTTCCAAGGACAATGCATTGCTATTAACCATGGTGAGTAGGTCATACAATAGATATCTTTAACTTATTCCTGAAATTGTGTATCATGTCACCAAATGCTCCCAAATAACTAAACTCACCATACCCCTTCTGGCTCTATGTGTGACTTCGAGGTCTTTGTATTTGAGATGATGTGGCTCGTATCTTTCAGTTCCTGGATTGTTTCATTTAACACAACACCCTCTAGAGTCACCTACATTTTCAAAGATTTCAAAATTTCCTCCTTTCTGGGGTTGAAGGGTTCTCCACCATTTACACATACCACATTTCCTTTATCCCTTCAACCACTGATACTCACCTCACTATTATTCACCAAAAATATAGCCATATATATATATATATATATATATATATATATATGAACCTCATTAGGTTTAAGTTTGTAGCTTCCCACATCTATCTTGTTCACCAATTAACAGGAGCAATGAGGGAAATGGAAGAGAACAGCAAGGGAGAGAGAGAGGCAGATGTAGAGAAAGACAGAGACAAAGACAGAACTAGAGAACACAAGATAGAAACAGAGACAGAGAGAGAACACAAGATAGAAACAGAGATTCAGAGATAGAGAGAAAACACAAGATAGAAACAGACAGACATAACTTGCAATTAGGAAATTTATAAAAGCAGAAGTATAATAGAAATATGTCTCTTTTACTTTTGTATCTTATTTGGAGCAAATTCTACTTTTGCAACAGAGTATCAGTCAATAAAAGATCACCATCAAACTTACTGAAGCAGGGAGAAAAATATGAAATATGGTAAGAATAAAAGAATATAAGAAGCAGAATTCATAAAATGGAAGAAAAAGGGAGGCAGATAAAGCAAAGCAGTAAAGTAATGATAACATCCAACATTTACTGAAGGTTATTTATGTGTTCATTTCATGTTCACAACAGTACTGCAAGCTTGGCATTTTTAAATTTACAAATCAAAATACCGAGTCTTAGGAAGTCAAGTAACTTATCTAACTACCATGTGGGGAAACCATATCTAAACCATACCTGGTGTGCAAGTATGTCATTATCAATGATCAATTATAGTACAGTGTCTATTCTTAGTTTAGTACTGTTTCTGATTTTTCTCATGGATCTTTTCTTGGCTTTTATAATAAATACAGTTCTTATTAAATAAAAATTTCATCAGGGGAAAAGAATCACAGGGCTTCCAGGAATAACTGCCAAAGTATGATAATGCATGACTGACCTTTCATGCAACCTTGGCTGTAAATCTAATAGAATAATCATCTCATTTTAAATTCTTAAATTCTTAGTTTTATAAACATTAATACTCTGCCACACCTGCATGTATGTTAGTCATTTCAAGGAAAGGAATGAAATTTTCATCAATTGAGAGACCTTATCTTTATTATCTAAAATGGAAACTGTGCCTTATAATTACTACCTGGAATTTAAATATTGTGAGATTTTTTTCTAGCCATTCTAATCATGTGCTTGGAAATAAGCTCTCAGAAATCCATCATAAAACCAGCTTTGAGATTTGCACTGCTATCAGAATATGTATTGAGCAATGGGAAGTAGATTGGTGGATTTTAGATTTATGATGTATCAATTAATGAATTTCTAAAGATACAGTAGAGTTTTCATAAGCATCCAAGGTTTCTGGAAGTTATTCAAACTCTATCTCAAACCAAATGAATTTTTACTTAAAAAAATAATAAATCAGATAACATACTAGGGGAAGCTGAGCCCTTACATACAAATTAGGATAAGCTTTACTCAGCTTGGAGGACTGTGTTTGTGTGTTTGGTGGCCATTCATTTCCTCCTCAGCTGTCTTACACCTTTAATGAGACTACCATCTGGCACCAGAAATGAAGGCAGCAAAATAAATAAGACTATAGCCACTTGCTCTCAGACATGGCACAGTGTGGTAAAGGACACAGCATGTGAAAAATAAGGACACTTTGGTGAAGTTAAACACTAATAGAGGATCTGGCTAGACTGCCTTGCATTTTGAGAATGGTAATTTCTGCCAGCCACTGAGGTTGAATTAAGGGGATTGCCAGGAAATTTCTCTTGAGCGGAAATGGCATTTCAGCAGAGTTTTGAGTATATTAATTAGATAATATGCATTTTATCCAAATTCCTAACTCAAAAACCCTTCACAAACTGAGAAGCTTCTCAAAATTGACTCTTATAAGGCCTACCTCTTATTTCCCCCAAATTCTGTGGTTTGATGTTCTGGGAACTCCTTTGAAAGCTAGGGTCTTTCAAATACAATGACCTAAGCCTTGTATTACTTACCATGAGAAATCATTGTTTCTCTCAAGTGGGAACCTTATTTCTTCTGTTAATAGTCAAAAATATTAAATCATAGTATTATTCATCCAACATAAAATATAATTTCTGAGATGAGGGGTACCTGGGAGCACACAGAAGCCCACCCCAAGAGCCTGGCCCGGGGTTCACCTAGCCGGGAGCCCATGGGCAGCCCCTGAGCTTCGTGTGAAGCAGCATTTCCAGAGGTCCCCACATCTGTTATTGGATGATTCACCTCCCCGATATTCCTGGGCCAATCTTCCACCTAAAAACGTTACCTTCCCCTTGCAGCCTCAGTGCCTCCTTAGTCTAAAGCGCTTTTTTATCTTCCGCAGCTTGCTTCAGTGCAGGAGACTAACAGAACTTTTCTTGGACCTGTTTTCACTTCAGCAAGCCCTGCTTCCTATAAACTCCACTAGACTGTCTCAGTTTTGCAAGAGTGATTCTGGAGACTTGAGCTTCCAGGGAAAATTTTAAAAACATTTCATTTGCTGTAGGTATATTTAAGGAAGCATTTAACATAGCCAAGAAACAAAGCAGGCTGTAGTGCTCTGCAAAACTACTCCCATTTCATTTTCATTTCTCTAGAAAGGACACTGGCAATTATATGTCTGACACAGGAGACGATGGCCTCGGCAAACCACACCAACTGTGTGGAATGTGTCAATGATCAGAAAAACCCATGCCTAACAGATGGAGCAAGATGTTTCCTAAAAAGAGAGGAAAGGCACAGAATGTGGAATCCAAAATGACATCCGGCCTATGGCTGAGAACCATGAACCAATGAGAAAAGTGTTATTTTTCAGTTTTTCATTTAAATCTAGCTCTGTTGCAGGGATCAATCAGAAGATGCTC
The DNA here is from genome assembly GCA_004027455.1 of Hydrochoerus hydrochaeris. Taxonomy (NCBI): domain Eukaryota; kingdom Metazoa; phylum Chordata; class Mammalia; order Rodentia; family Hydrochaeridae; genus Hydrochoerus; species Hydrochoerus hydrochaeris. The sequence goes on along the minus strand of PVLA01006482.1, from coordinate 58,964 downwards.
TTTGAATACTTTATTTGCATATAGGCAAAACCAATCAAAAGACATTGCTCCTGATTGTTTATTTACATGTGGCTGGAAACCAAGAGAGGTTTTCAACATGAGAGTCTAATGATGGCACCAGCCCAGGTAGGTTTTCACAGGATGCCTGTCTTTGCTCCTTGCGTGTGTGAGGAATAGGTCAGTCCATGTATTTTGGACACCAAAGACTCCTTTCCCCTTGTCCTGGGTGCGCTGTGAGCTTTTTTTTACCACCCTGACTTGACCTCTCCTGCAGAGCACAGTTCTTTTTTTGTCTTCTCTAAGTCTACACTTTTGCTGGTTTCTCTTTGTGTCTCATCAAACTCTGTTCAGGACCGAGAATCTTGTAAGAAGCCTCATGTGACCCACCATCTGGTAACACATTGATTGGAAGACTTTTCTCAAGGTTGCACAGAATGTACTAGAGAAGTTAGCTTTTTCTCTGTATTACAGAGATTCACAGAATAAAGAAATTTGAAGATATGATGAAGTCCGACATCATTTCTTCCAACTCCTTTATTTTTACAGCAGGGGAAACCTAGGTGCCAAGTCTCATTTATTTAGTATGACTCATTTTTACCTTGTTAATTCTATAGCAAGATCTGTGTCCTATCTGCAAGTATTTAATTTTCATAATTGCATTGGAATTCTTCCCTGCCCCAAATATTTTCATCACTTGACCATGAGAAGTGAAGGCTGTGTTTCCTTTCATCTCTTCCAAAAGTGAATGAAACAGTTTGTAAAAATCCATAAACAAATAAATACGCAAACCATGAAGAAAGAATATGTAAGAATTGAGGATAGCAAAGGTTCAATGAAAATCTAGAAGGTAAAAACAAATTGTGAAATCGGAAAGAAAGCAAGGTCATATAGTCTGGCCCTGACACAACTGAATGCTGCGTTGAAGGCGCGAACATCTCCGTGCCTAGGTATTGTGATCCGACATTCCTTTCTCCACATTCTTACCCTTTATCCCCCTTGCGGTAAACTCACAGCAGACTGCAGCCAAGCAGGCAGTATTCTTTGAATTGAATCTGTTGATCCTTTTATTTCTAATGGAGTCTCAGAAAAAAATTACTGACTCTTTACAAATACACGTTTTGCAGGGTTGATAGATTTTAATGTGTAACAATGGAAAATTTTTCCCACTGAGTGGTATTAGTTATGCAGAAAAAAAATTAAATTGTTTGCAAAGCCAATCAGCCAGGAAAACTATCAATAATATTTTATCAGAAATAGTCCTTATTAGTTAAAGCAACATATTCTATCCAGATATTCAAGAAATGTCTACAAAACATTACAGTATTGCCGTCTTGAAATGACATGTTTAGCATGAATATTTTTATTTTTAAAATTCCAAAATAATTAATATGTTTTTTACTCTCAGATGTCAATCAATGTGAATTTAAATAACAACAATGTATTTTCACTTTCCAGAAAATGACATAATTCAAAATTAACTTACCTTAATTTGGCCTTTTGAGATGACAGATCATTTCAATCAATTCTCTAATTGATATTTATATTGATCTGTGAATGTGAAATATTTCTAAATAGATGAACATGCCAAAAATTCCCATAATTTTAATGAAAAATAAAATTCTATCAATGAATAATGATTCTTATCAAATTCTGTATCATTTCATATCAAGTTAATATGGAACAGTTAGATATCGTTTAATCCTTAAAATATGTAGATGGGAGAGAAGACTTAATTTTTCAATATAGAGGAAGAGAGCACATGTCAGAAAGTGTGATTAAAATCTAACACTTGTCTCTTAGCAAAACTGTGCAGATTCGGTGAGAACTTGGAAAGAAGGTGCTAGATGCTCACCTATTATGCAAAACTCTAATTTTCCATGCTCAATCACTTCAACTCGTGATTACCCAATGAGAAAGTGGAACAGCTGTCACAGTATTCAGTAGTGGGGTAGGGAATATGTTTGACCTCAAGATTGCAGAAAAGACTAAAATGTAATTCCACCACTGTAAGCTAAATTTCAAGACTCAAGCACATCAATGACTTAACAACAACAAAAAAAAAATTATCAAAATGTATGCTAATTCATAGCACTGAATGGATCTCTAATATTATCAACTGTTTTTAATGCTTTCAAATTTAAAAAAGATACATTAAAATCTGCAAAACAAAGAAAATGCGCTTCAAGAGACAGAAATTGATTCTTCAGTTAATATAAAATCAGCATTCCTGGCACCATAAAAAGACCAATTATATTACAACGATTGCACTGTGAAGTGTAGCTCTGTTAACTGAACACAGATTTGCTGAAAGCTGCCTTAGATTTTTGTTGCTACTTAACAAATTACCAGAATGCGGTGGCATAAAGGAATGCCCACTCTCACAGTTCTCTAGGTCAGAGCCCAGGCAGGGCGAGCCTGGATTTTCTTCTTAGGGTTTTAGGAGCTAAAATTAAAGTGTCAGTTTGGCTGATTTCTCCTCTCCTGGCCTGGGGGAAGGAGCTGCTCATAAAATTATTTCCAAGATCGGTGGAATTCAGTCCTTTGTGGTGCAGGATGGAGGTCAGCCTTTCCCCTCTGGCCTGCAGCCGAGGGACTGTCTCACTCCTGCAGCTGCGATCCCTCCGTGCCCCATGCCACGTGGCCCCTAAGATCTCCCAGTGACGAGTGACACCCTTTGCGCTTTAAATTTCTCTGACTTCCTGTCTCTGACAGCCAGAGCCAGGAGGCCAGATTAGGTCTACCCAGCTAATCCTCCTAACTTCATGACTGTGACCTTAACTGCATCTGTAAAGTCCTTTCCAGTCAGTCAGTGTGAGACCGGGTTTAGCTGACTACATGGGGTGAGAGCTGTGTCCATCAGGGGTTGAATTTCACAAGCGACTGTTAACCTGTAGTCCCTGTTCTGTGAACAGAGGGCTAAGAGACAGATAAATCCTCACCACCATGATAGTTTAGCTAGGGGGAGAAAAGCAGTTTAAGAATCTGAGTGATATTAAACTGTTAAATATAATGATATTTCACAAGCGGTGTTTTATGTTGGCCGGTAACAAGTATAACCTGAAAAATCTGGAACTAGGGAAGAGTTTGGTCAAGAGATATAAAAGTTAAATTATCCCCAACAGAGAAGGTAATATTTGAATAAAAACCTAAGCAGGTATTTGAGCAACATGTCCAGGTGCAGAAAGGAATATGTTAGTAGCTGTGCGTGCACAGGAAAGTCTCTAAAGCAGGCTAACATCCCGGAGGCCTGGTGGTTTCCCACACACTGGGTAGCACATGCTGGCTTTCACAGCATGCATGACTGGAAAGAGATTAAAAAAGGAAAGCCTGAGAGTGAGCTGCAGTGGTGCAGGCCTCGAATCCAGACACTCAAGAGGCTGAGCCAGCAGAATCTTGCGTGCAAGGCCAGCGTGGGCAGCAAGCCCCTGACTTAGAAGAAGAAAAATGTTGGGGAGGTAGCTTAGAAGTAGGGCACTTCCCTAGCATAGAGACCAATGTTGTTCCCAGTATAGCAAAAGAGTGGAGGGA
>PVLA01006482.1:0-55336 GCA_004027455.1 Hydrochoerus hydrochaeris | reverse complement strand
GCATAAATGAAACAAAAAAAAAACCATTGCAAGGCTGGAATGAAAGTGTCTCAACAAGCTGGCTGATCATTCTGCTGTACTGCAGGCAGAATTCAGGGGGACTAAAGGACGGTAACTGGGACACTGCAGTGACAGAGGTGAAGGAAAACAGGGCCTCGGACTTTGGTGACAGTGCAGACAGGACAGGAAGCTGTTCCATGATGGATCTGTTTCTAACAAACATCAGGAAGGCTTTGACTGGAGGGAAAGGGAAATGAACTAAAGATAACTCCAAGGGTTTTAACACATATGACGGGAAGAATAAAATAACCCAATATTGAAGGGAGACATTGTATACATGTAACAAATACGGGGTGGGGGAAGTAGGACTTCATTTTGAATATATCTTTAGATATTAAATGTAGGTGTCAGGTTAATAGCTGCATGTATAAGCTTGACAGACAGAAGAGTTGTAGGCATAATTCTTTCATCTATGGTGGATATGGTTATGGTGGTTAAAGCCATGTGAATCTACAAGGTACACAGTGAGTTTAGAAAGTAAACAAAATAACATAAGACACCAAAACCAAGCCATGGAACACTGATAACCAGAGCTGGAGATTATCCGCAGAAGGCAGAGAAGCAGTGGGCAGTGAGACGGGAAGCAAAGCACGCAAATGCAGGAACATAGGTGCCAGATGGCCCAGGTGATTCACAGAGGAGAACGCGGTACACTTAGCCAAAGGCTCTCGGTGTGTTGCCACGGCCTACATTTGCTGCTCCGACAAAGTTCCAAAGATTGAATAATTCATAAACAAATTAATTTTCTTTTGGTTCTATAAATCTGAAATCTAAGATCAAGGTGCTTTTACCAGCATCTGGAGAAGGACTTTGCTGGTCAGCTTTTTCACAACTGGACCAAAATACCTGACATATACAACCTAGAGGAAACAGAGTTTATTGTGGCTCAAGCTTTCCGCGGTTTCTACCTGGACAGCTGGATTCAAGGAGGTGGGGGTGGGGATCATGGTAAAGAATCACAGGGCAGGAAAGCTGTCCAATCCACGACCTCCAGGAAGCAGAGAAAGGAAGAAAGAGTCCCAAAGAACTGGACACAGGTGACACAGTTGTCAAAGTCACAGCCCCACAGCCCACCCTGACTGACCGAGAAGGGCACCTTCCTAATCTGCTGGGTACCTCTCAAGTGAGCAAGCTGAAGATCAATGCCAACTTGCCCAGTCTTGTCTCCTCACACAGCGGAGGAATGGAACTGCAGAACAGCCTAAATTAATTTCCACTGGCCCTTTTCTAAAACAATGATCAATTCATAAAGATGGAACCCTCATGACTTAATCAGTTCCTCAAAGGCCCAGCTTTAACTGGGGTTAAGTTTCAAATAGAGAAGACACATCCTATCATAGCATAGGGAAGGGGAGAGCTAAGAGCTGGCTACTGACTTGGCAAAGGAGAGAATGTCTACCTGGACAGCAAATGCAGCTTGTTTTGAGCAATGTTAGGGCAGAAAAGAAGAGGAGAAATTACAGATCAAGCAGATTGAAAAGAGTTTTAAAACATTTTCCTGTAACAGGGTCAGAGAGGACATTAGCAGACAGGTACAGTGATGGGGTCAGAATCAGGGTTTTAAAGGGAAGGTAACGGGGTGTTTGTTTGCCAGTGGGAATGATGGCTATAGAATGAAAAACTGACAGTGTTTTAAAGAGGAGGGAAAAGCTGAAAACATTCTTGATTGGGCAGAGGGAGCAGGGCTGCTGCCACAAGCAAAGGAGCACAGACAGGCGGGGTACAGAGAGTCCTCTGCAGAAGCAGGAGGAATGTTTAGATGCAGATTCTTGTGGCTCTGTAGGTGCAGAGGGGTGTGTGTGTGTGTGTGTGTGTGTGTGTGTGTGTGTGTACAGCTGTCTCTGTGCTCCCAGGTTAATGGCATTGCCAATTCGTGTTCTGAAGACAAGAAAGCCTGGTGGATGAAGCAGAGCCCGGCTAAGTGGATTAGAATGACTCCACCCTGGAGTAACCTTGGCCTGAAGGTGCACAGCCAGACCTAGCCCCTGTGTCTCTGCTCTTCTGTCTGCAAAGGGTGAGAACTGAACCAGTTACTCTGTTGGTGTTGAATATTCATATTTTACAGCAATCATATTTCACTGTTGTGTTTGGTTTTAATTCATACTTGTAAGTTTACCTCGTATTATACATCTATCATATCAAGGTAAAGAAAGCAAAATAGAGGAGTATTCCAGACACTATCATTCCAGATGAAATGATACCTCTAATCAGGGCACATTATTTCTTTTGCAAATTGTCAGGGCATGGTTTATTTTTGACACAGTGTGTGTGTAGGTTTGTAGGTCAATTGCCCTCAAAAAATAGTTTCCTGGGATCTCAGATTACCTATGCATTAGCTATGCAAACACTGAGTGTCTGAAAATTAAATACCTCAGCCTAGAAGAGACCTTAGACATGATAATCTAAGGTTGTCACTTTTCACACAAAGAAACAAATCCAGAGAAAATGAGGCAACCTTTCTGGAATTACTCCCTGACACACGTAAGAGCCTGCTCATCCACAGGCTGTTGAATGAGTAGGTGGTTTTTTTACATTATTCTCAGAAATTGCCATGTACTATGTATCTTTCTGGGTTTGAACTACACTTGGTTATCACTTAAAGCCAGAGTACTATTTTCTGGTACATACGTTTTAACTTTTGCTCATTTAATTGAAGTATTTTTTAAACTCATTCTCTAGTTGATAATTTTGTATTGAATATTTAGTAATTGTTATAAAGAACTAATTTCAACTTCTAAACTAGGAATACTGCAAGCAAACTTAGTAGATAAAATTTGTGATCATATGGAGCTTCATTAAGTAACAAAAAGTTATTCCACTGCAGAAAGAGGTAGCTACTCTCAGGAAATAGTCTTTCGTCTTATCTCTTACTCCAAGATACATAGCACTAGGTGAGATCCTAGCAATGGAGAAGCACGGGATGTGGTCTGTGCTCCCGGCAGCTGGTAGCGTATTAAAGCAGAGAGGAACAGAGAGCTACTGCTCTTGGCATTGATAAATGATGGAACAGTGGCGTGCACAGAAGAGGGGCTGGTTTTAAGTGTAAGAAGTCAAACCTACATCCCTAGTACAGCTGATGGCGATGTCCAACCAGATAAGGATATGTGAGCAAATTAACCTGCTAAAGGTGAGGAGTTAAACAGCTTTTCAAGTCAAGTGTAGAAGACAAAGAAAAAGAAGCAAGAAAGTAGACAGAATTCAGTAAGAAATGCCGGGCTTGCTGTAGCAGCAGCACACCAGGCAGTGAACAAGCAGGCACAGGAATTAGTGTGGATAAGAAAGTAGCTAAAAGAGCGATTCAGGAGAGTGGCTGTCACTGGGTGTGGATGCAGCGCCAACAATCGCACTGAGCACTTACTCTTCATGGAAATCTTATGCTTCAAATTAATGATTTTAGCTCCATTTAATAAGAGATAAATGAGTCAGAGAATCAGGAATCATCAACCCTACAGTGGACCTAAGTAGAGTTAACCAGAGTCCAGTGACAGAAAACCTGTATTCTCAGCCTGGGGCAGTTACCTTTTCCACTATGAGGACAGAGTAACTGTCATTCACAACGGAGAGCAAGAAAGGTTAATTTAACCTACAGTTTTGGGGGTTTTAATCCATGGTGGACCAATGGCTTGGAAAAAGGCCTGGTGTTGGAAAGTTACTCAACACATGGCAACAAGTGCGGGGTTGGGGGCGGGAGAGAGAGCCAGAACAAGAACAGAACTATACTCTTCAACATCCTGTCCACAGTGACTCATCTCCAGCAGGTCCCTTCCCTATCAGCACACTCAGCTATGCATCTATGAGCTCATTAATGATAAGTATAGCACTGCTATGATCCAATCACTTTCCAAAAGCCCCAGCTCTGAATATATGAGAAAATGAGGGGACCTCTTAGGTATAAACCATAACTTTCCACCCTGGCCCTCAAAATGCTCCTGTCATTTCCTTATACAAAATGCATTTAGTCCATTTCTAAGCCACTACAGTCTTGATAGTTTTGGCACTAGCCAATCACAGTCCAAAGTCTCCTTAGAGCCTCCAGGGAAACCCCTAGCCATGCATTCCTGTGAAATTCAAATGAAGTTAAAGTATTCCCAACATATGATTGCATGAGTAAGCATTTTCAATGGAAAAGAGAAGAATGATGGCTAGACTGAAACCCATGAAAGAAAACATTACATTCTGCAGTTCCATGCCTGGTATTCTGGGCACTTGAGGGTGAGATGTGAGCTCCAGAGGCCTTGATCAACCTAGTCCCTATAGCATGGCTATTGGGAGCCCATGTGGCCTCTTACATGGGCTGACTTTATACACTGTGCCTTCCTCAGCAGATGCCCCACATTCCTGCCATCAGCAACTACAGCTACACCCTCAGCTTCATCACTGCCTGGCTTCTGAAGCCCTCCTTTGAAACATAAGTGGAAGCACACCTGATCCCACACCCCTTACATGCCTAAAAAACTAGCACTATGTGGGTGACACCAGAATCTGCCACTAACCTGAGTAGGAGCCAGGCCCTCAAGGATTATGGCTGAACATACTCTGTGTGCCAGGATGGCTGAAATCAGAGAAATATTTCTCATGACCCTAAATAAACAGGATACACTTGGGCTGTCTTTGCAAAGTCAAGTATTTCAAAGGAGTTTGCCATTCTATACCATTGAGCTTGTGATGAGTAGAAGCCAGTCAGTTCATGAGATATCATAAAGACTTCATTCTTATTGTCATAGTGCAAAATACTTGGTGTTCATCTTAGGAATCCCACCAGCTGTGGCCTTGACTTGGTATGCTCTTCTCTGCCCAAACTGCCAATGTTTCACATTTTTGCCTGTCTTATATCCCAATTTTCACTTTAAAAGTAACTAAAAACATCTATTGTGACTCATACTGCAGCCTGAACATTGGGCTGCCTTGGAATTTCATGGCTTATACTAATTATTCTGCCATGTTTAAATTCAATTTCACAGCATCTTGTGATGTGGGCAACATGTGGACAAGAATTTGTGAGAACATGTTGTGAATAGGCTTAGTCAGTTTACAACAGAGGAGGTCTAGTCATCTGAAAACTCCTGAACCTGACTTTTGCTCTGCATGCTCCTGTTAGCATTTTGGTCTTCTGTGCTCCAACCAGAATCACCCACCATGCTTTTCTTACAGCACTGTAGGAATGATCTTGTCTGCAGCTCCAAACCTTTCCAAACTTTTCCTGTGAATTGCATCCAAAGAGCTCTAAATAAAAATTGTCAGTATGAGTCACAGTAACGACCCTACTTCTCTGATACCAATTTTCTCTGTTAGTAACCATTCCTATAATTGGATCAAAATATCTGGTATCCAAAATTTAAAGAAGGAAATGTTTATTTTGCTCAAGATTTCAGTTCAGAGTTCATCAATGATGAATATAGCAACTCCATGATCCAATCACTTTTCTAATAACAAGTTTTCTGAGATCTGAACACCCAAGTCTTATGTGGACATTTTAGATCTGAACTATGACATAGCTGCTTGAAAGACTAGAGCAGGAGGTTTTCCTGAGCTCTACAGTTGAAGACCAACTTGTGCAACACAGAGATGTCTTTCCTAGTCTCAAAGAAATAAGGAAAAATGTAGAAGAGGATTATGGTCTTCCCAAATTCAATGGAAGAGTTTCTCATTATTCCATGAAGCCTTTTAATATTATTTTCAAATTGTCTTGGTTTTGTTTGTTTATATTTATAGACAGATGACAAAGGGAGTGAAATCTTTGATTGGTATTTAGTAGGAGACTTACATGATTTAATATTGATTTTTTTAATGGGGAAATTTTAAAGTTTGTTAACATACTGAATATATGTGAAAAATTATATATATGCATATATATATTTATATATATATATACACACACACACATATATATGGGGAGATTGTTTAGGAATGCTTTAGAAAAATCAATGTTAAATTACATACTTATTCACGTATGGATTTAATTAGATACATTGAAGAAACATTAAAAATGGTGAATTGGCCATACAGAGCGTCTGCATGTGCAGTCAAAGATAGCTGCCCTATCACCAACCTTGGGAATGCAAAATGGCAATTGCAGGAATTTGAATTGTAAACTGCCCAAAATATACCCAAGTCCTGGTCTCTGAAAACAGAGAATGTGACTTTACTTAGAAATAGAGCCCTTGTAAATGTAATCATGAAGTCCGACTGCCCCAGCCTCTCAAATGCTGCTGTCATTAAAGGAGATGGGTCACACAAAAGTGTTCACTGAGGAAAGTATACAAAGACCACAATGATGTAGCTACACATGGATTGCCAGCACCTAGCACCAAGCAGGAGAGAGGGAGGGACCAGGTGTTTCCTCAGAGCCTCAGAAGGAACCATCCCTGATAGTACTTGTATTTAAGACTTGTGGTCTCCAGAACTGTACCTTGTACTGCTTTAATCTATTCAGCTTGTGGCACTCTGTTACGGCAGCCTGAGGAACCAATAAAATAAGATGCATTATGGGTAGGACATGTTACTGATTCAGATTATTTTCATTGGTTAATGTTAGCATTATGGTAGAGAAATTCACAAAGAATTGTACACAAGCAATTTGAAGAATAAAAGATATCTGAGCTGAATATATGGTCTTTTCTTAAAAATCTTTTTGTTGAGTAATGATTAATTCTCTTACTACACCCTTTTCTCAAATTAAGTATTCTTTCATCAACATGGTATAAGCAGCCAATTCAAAGTAGCTGTTAAATTACACCTTCCTGTTACATATTTCAATACACCTTATAGCTCATATTACTGTATACTTTTCCCTCCCACACTTGTATCCCATTTCTTTCTAGTCTGAAAAGGCCAGAGTGTGTGGCCTTCAGGGTGGAGCTGCTTATTCTCTGATAGCCAGTGCCTTAGCTACAGTCTCCAAGAACACCCAGAGGACATGGGCTTCACCAGGGTAGGAAGAAAGGGTTTAGCAATAAGGCCATCAGCATCAGGACACCCAGTGAAATTGTCCTCAGAGGTGGGTGGTAATGTCATGGCAGCTGCTGTGAAATATCAGAGTCCAGGGCACAGGAAGGCAGGAGTCGCTGCTGGGAATATGTGACTGTGTCCCAGATAGTTGCGATTCCGCCCACAGATAACAAGCTCAAAGCAGCAGTGTATTAACCCACAGCATCTGCAGCAGTGGGTCAGGCTGATCCTGGGGCTGTGAAAGATGGATAGAACTTAGCGCGGTTACCATGTTTACAAAAACAAAGGAATCACGATTAGTCAAAGAGAAGGCTGATAGCAGCTACTGGGCTTAGACTAGGGCACCTCTCTGCTTGCGGCCGTTCTGTGACCTCAGGGTCACCATAATCACAGCAGTGCAGTGGGGAGGGGGCAGGGCTAGAAAACCTGTCAAATGGATTCAGAAAGGAGGCAGGAGTTGCTGCAATCTTCAAAAATTAAATAAAATGTTGAAGGAAACGACTACTTAAAGGAACTATGTCCTAAAGCTTAGATTGGAATATAATAAGGCAAAGAACTGAAGACTGCATTTTAAATGCTTCAGGAACATATTACCATAGCGCTACTGTGACAAAATTAAAGAGCTGTACTCCATAAGCAATGTAAATAAAGTCTATCAATGAAAAATGATTGTGCTCGATTATTTGGAATCAGTTAACACTGCTAATTTTTTTTTAATTTCAAGAGAAAAATCAATAAAAAAATGATACAAAATTTCAAGACAAGTTTTAGGAAAGTTACAATAGTTAATACATTCTTTATTGCTGTCTTTAGAGTAGATGCTCTTATTATAAGATATAGGCATGAAAAATTGAGCAAACAATATAGGTACAAACCTTTCTTTTCAATGAACTAATAAAAATTAGTACTAAATGTTTTAATGTCTTAACTATCTTGTGTGTGTATATATATATATTTTTTCCTTTCTTTCTTTTCCCCGTTTCCTCCATTCCACTTTCTCTTTCCTTTTGAGCAGGTTCTTCGTATTTCACAGTATCTGTTGTACACGTTGGATCTTACTTACTCTTTCCACTTCTTAAACTCGGGAGACAATATGATGTTTCCACAAGAGAGTCTGATTTATTTCACTTATAAGTATGGTCTAAAGTTGAATCCATTTACCTATGAAAGTCTCAGGGTTATCATTTTTTATAGCTGAGTAGTACTCCACTGTATAAAAATACATCTTTTTTTATCCATTCCTTGGTTGATTGGTATTTGGTTTGTTTCTAAGATTTAGCTACTATGAAATTATGCTGCTGCAAATGAGTGCACATATGTTGCTGTGTTATGACATTTTCAATTCTTCTGGGAAAATACCCTGAAGGGAAATAGTTGAGTTGAATGGAGCTTCCAATCCTACTTTTTTGAGGTATCTCTACAGTGATTTCCACAGTGGTTGCACCAAACTGCACTCCCATCAACAGTGGAAAAAGGTTCCTTTTCTCCACATCCCTGCCAGCATTTGTTCTTAGTTGATTTCTTAAAGATAGCCATTTTTTCTGGAGTGAGATGAAATCTCAGTGTTGTTCTAGTTTTCATCTCTTGAATGAACTATGATGAACATTTTTTCATAAATTTATTTGCTAATTGTATTTCTTCATCTGAGATGTGTGTATTTATCTCAGATGCCCATTTTTGGATTGGGTCCTTGAATTTGGGGTTCTGATATTTTTCAATTCTTTATGTGTTCTTGGTATAAGTCTTCTGTCTGAGGTAGAGTTGGTTAAAATTTTTCCTGCTCTGTGGGTTGTCTTTTCATTCTGTTGACTTCTTTTGATGGGAAAAGGGATTTTTTTAATGAAATAAGATCTCAGTTGTTGATTATTTGAAGGATTTCTCATGAAGTTTTGGTTTGGTACATAAACTCTCTGCTTATACCTATATCTTCAAGATTTCTAACTGCATTTGTTCCAATAGATTTAGTGTTTCTCTTTTAATATTTAGATCTTTGATCAATTTTGACTTTAGTTTAGTGCATGGTGATAGACATGGCCATAGTTTTGGTCTTATAGTAAGGAGCCAGTTTTTCCAGCACCATTTATTAAAGAGACTCTATCTTTCAGTGAACATGCTTGGCCACTTTGTCAATGAGTGTGTTTGTAGTTATGTCTACATGTTCTAATTCATTCCATGGATTCTCTGGTATTTTTTTCCCAATGCCATGCTGATTTTATCATAATAGCTTTATAATACAATTTCAAATCATGGATTATGATGCCTCCTACCTTATCTTTTTTGTCTAGTATTGTTTTTCCTATTTTGGTTTCTTCTGGTTCCAAATGAATTTTAGGAATATGTTCTCTAGATTTGTGAGTTATGCTAATGGTATTTTGATTGGGATGGTATTAAATCTGAACACTAAATTGGGGAGTATGGTCTTTTCACTATGTTGGTTCTCCCTATCCATTTTCTGATGGAAAGATATCCCTGCAAATTCCTTTCTCAGAGTGTTGCAATTTTCAATATATATCTTTTACTTCCTTTACTATATTGATTCTTAAATATTTCATTTTTTGAATGCTATTATGAAAAGTGCTGTTTCTCTGATTTCTCTCTCAATGAGTTTGTTGTTTGTGTACAAAAATTCTATTGATCTTTGAGTGTTGACTTTGTATTCAGCTAACTACTGAATTTCATTTTTAAACCTGGAAGTCTTTTGGTGGAGTCTTTGGAATCTTCTATGTAGAGAATCATGTCACTTGCAAATAATGAAAATTTAACTTCCTCCTTTTTTATCATTATTCTTTTTATTTCTCTCTTGCCTAACTACTCAGGCTGATTTTTCCAGAACAATATTGAATGAGTGGTGATAATGGACATCATTGTCTTTTACCTGATTTTAGAGTGAGAGATTTCAGTTTTTGCCCACTCAGTATAATGTTGGCTATTGGTTTGTCATAGATGACTTTTATCATGTAAAGGTAGAGACTGTCTCTTTCTGTAGGGTTTTTATCATCAGTTGAATGTTGGACTTTTTCAAAAATTTTTTCTGCATCTATTGATATGATCATGTGATTTCTGCCTTTGGATCTGTTGATATGGTGCATTACATTTATTTATTCGCATATGTTGAACCATCCTTGCATTGCTGGAATGAATCTCACTTGGTCATTGTGTATAATATTCTTGATGATTTACTACATTATGTTTGCTAGTATATTGTTGAAGATTTTTGAATCTATATTCATTAGGGAGATTGCACTGTAACTCTCTTTCTTCATTGGGTCTTTCTCTGTCTTTGGTATTAGGGTAATATTTGCCTCCAGCAATGATTTATGGTGTATTGCTTCCCTTTCAATTACATTAAAGTGCTTGTGGAGTATTGGCATTAAATATTCTCTAAATTTCTTGTAGAATTTAGCTGTGACTCCATCAGGACATGCACTTTTCTTTACTGGTAGGTTTTTAATTACATTTTCAATCTCAGTAACAGATATAGGTTGTTCAGAATTTTCTTGATTCAGCTTTGGTAATTCATACATATTTAGGAATCTGCTCATTTTTTCTCTTTTTCATTCTATGAGAATGAAGATTTTTGAAGTAGGTGATGATCTGAATTTGTATAAGATCTATGGTGATTTTAGCCTTTTCAATACTCAGTACATGAATCTGACTCTTTTCTTTCCTTTGTTTGATAAGCATGGCTAAGGGTTTATCAATTTTATTTATTCTTTCAAAGAGCCAACTCTTCAATTCATTAATTCTTTGTATTGTTTTTTTTACTCTCCACTGAATTAATTTGTGCTATGCTATTCATAATTTTCTCCCTTGTATGGGCTTTGCACATGTCACATTCTTCTTTTTCTAGAAGTTTGAGGTGCAACATTTGGTTGTTTATTAGTACTCATTCTGTTTTCCCAGTGTGACAATTCACCACTATAAATTTTCCTCTTAAGACTGCTTTCATTGCATCGCATAAATTCTGGTATGGTATACCTGCATTCTCATTTAGTTGTAGACATTGTTTAATTTTTTCCTTAGTTTCACCTAGGACTCAATGGTTGTTTAGGAGGATATTACTTAAATTCTATGTGTTTATGGATCTTTTTCAGTTTCTTTAGCCATTAATATCCAATTTCATTGCACTATGGTCAGATATTTGCATTTACTTAAGCATGTTCTGTGGGTTTGCATATGATCTATTTTAGAGAATGTTCCATATGCAGCTGAAAAGAATGTGCATTTTGATGGCATTTGATGAAACACTCAGAACAAATCTGCTAAGTCCATTTGTTCACAGGTTTGGTTCAGTTCTGACATTTCTTTGCTTAATTTTTTGTCTAGTTGATCTGTCTCTTTGTGATAATGATATATTAATGTCCTCTGTTACAATTGTGTTATTGCTCATTTGATTTTTCATGTCTATGAACAATTATCTTATGTATTTTGATGCTCTCATATTTGGTGCATGCATGTTTATGTTTGTTATCTCTCCCTCTTGAATTTTTCCCCCAACAAGCATATAGTGATCTTCTTTATGTCTTTTGATCATTCTTGGTTTGAAGTTCACATTGTCTGCAAGCAGAATAGCTACCCCTGTTTTTCTCTGGGTTCCTGTTGCACAGAATACTGTTTTCTATCTTTCACTTTTAGTCTATGAATTTTTTTTTTGAGTTAAATGTGTTTCTCATATACAGGATATTGTTGGGTCTTATTTTTTGATCCATTCTGACAGTCTATTTTTTGGATTGGTTATTTGAGGCCATTTACTTTGAGGGTTATAATTGGTTTATCTTTGCCATGTTTTCTTCCTGCTTTCATTCTTCCTACTGATCACTCCCTCCTTTCCCTTACATTTAAGTGATTTCTCTGCTTGGTGGCTTCTTTCTGTTGTTGTTTTTGGAATTTTGGTCATTTTTATCTCTGTCTAGAATATTTTTCAGTTTTTGTGAGGTTGGTTTGTTGGTCCTGTATTTCTTCAGTTGTTCTTATTCAGGGAAGTCTTATTTCTCCATTAATTTTGAAGGACAGTTTGCAGGGTTCATCAATCTGGGTTAGAAGTTGTTTTCTTTCAGGGCTTGAAATACTTCAATTCAAGCTCTTCTTGATTGAGAGTTTGTGTTGAGAAATCTGCCATGATTCTGAGGGGCTTTCCTTTACAGATGATCTGTTTCTTTTCTGTAGCAGCTTTTAATATTCTCTTATGTTCTGAATTTCTGAAATCTTGATTATCATATATCTTGGTGTAGTTTTATTTTGGTCACAGCTGTTTGGAGTTCTATATGTTTCATTTAGTTTTATGTCAAATTCTTTATCCATACTTGGGAAGTTTTGTGCCTTTATTTTTGTGAAGCCTTTTTAGTTTTTTATTTTAATTTAGTTTAGTTTAGTTTAGTTTAGTTTAGTTTAGTTTAGTTTTTGTGGCATTTGTGCAGACCCAAGCTTTCTCAATGACCTCAGTCAATTTTATGTTATTCTACTCTCCTTCATCTTGTAGCTTTTGGATTGATTTTTTTCATGATCTCTGGCTTTTTTAAAAAACATTTTTCTTTTCATGATCCCTAGCTGCAATTCTGTCTTCAAAATCTTAAATTCTATTCTTTCTTTCATTCAATTGTTGTATATACTTTCAATGGAGGTTGTAATCTCTTGTATTTCCTTTCAGAGCTCTTTCTTGGATTCTATTTCTTTCTTATATGGTATTTTTTTTTGTTTCCATCATTTTTAAGCTCATCTATTCTTTTATATGTATCTTCTCTAATATCTTTTATTTTAAGCAACATATCTTTTTTGTACCTGAGAGATTATTTTCTTTATAGATTTTCTATTTGGTTTTTGTTTTTGTTGTTGTCATTGTTTTAATTTTTTTGCTATTATTTGAGGAAGTTACAGTGTTTCACTTTCAATTTCACCTATCTCACTGAGTTCCAGGCTTGTCTGGGGAAGGCTGGGGATCTAGAGTTGCATTTTGCTTCTCCATTTTGCCATTTTCTATTTTCCCTTTTTACTTTACTTTGTTTTCTATGTTGATGTTTGCTGATTTCTTATGATAGCTTTATCATTAGTGTTGAGGCTTCCTTAGGGAATGTCTGCTCTTCAGGGATGTCCTCTGGATGTAGGTGGTTGCCTATAGCTATCCCAGGAACTTACCCTCCCAATTTGTAAAGGATGCCAAGTTATCCTTTGACTCATCACCCAGTCCTTTGGTACTTGGCTGCAGTAATGACTATAATACTATCATACAGGATAGAAAAGCTGTTTATGACATGTATGACATCCTGGCTAAAGTATTACTATTAGTAATAATAACAGATCAAGTACAGTTTACTAATGACAAACTATGGTAACCATTAACCTGCTACTGCCAATCACTGAAGAAAACTCTAAAGTTATATAATGAAATCAAACATATGCTCTCTACTTGTATGCAGTGATCCCCCCCCCATTGGAGAGATTTTACCCTTCTGTAGGGGGTGGGAAGTTAAGTGAGTGAAGGACAGGCTAAAGAGATGAATGAGGTCAAATATAGTACAGTGGAGGCTGGAGGTCAAAGGATATTCACCCAAGATTTGGGAAACTGGAGGACACAGGATGGAAAGAATGAAACAGAATGTGAAGGAGTAATCAGAATGGGAAGAGGCAATGTTTACTCACTTGAAAGTTTAAATTTAAGAAGTAGTTGAGGCAAGAGAGAAAGAGCATCAATAGAAAAAAATGAAAAGAGGTAAAAAACCTAAGCAGAAAAAGAAGGAAAAAAGAGGAGAAAGAAGAAATAAAAAGGACAAAAAAAGACCAGAGAAAGAAAAGTAAAAGCCCCCAAATAAACAATAACCACAATATACAACAAGATGATATGAAATCAGACAAGAAAGGGTTGTCAATCAGACAAACAAGGGAGAATAAAAGTAGTAAAATCCCTCTGAGGTTTGCAGTTCTGTGACAGTGTTCACGTCAGATCCCCGAGATGCTCTGGGTATGGAGCTGACACCGGCCTCTGGATGTAGGGGTAGGACTGGCCTTCTGTGGCGGGAGTTCTCCAGGCCCCAGAGGCTCCTCTCTGCTGCTTCAGATGCTTCCACATTGCTGGTCTCACTGATTACTCCGCCCTCCAAAAGCAGGTGTGCGCTCCTGCACCAGGTCCCACCTGTCCTGATTCTCTTTGCTCATCACAGGCCTTGCTAACGCAACACTATCACTGTTGCGTTGGGCTTTTCCGTGTCTCTAGTCCCGCCTGTCCACCATGTGTGCTTAGCCAGGGTTCTACTGTGTTGCTGGTTTTCCTGTGGGTCTCTAGTCCCTGAGTCTTGTCAATGGAGGAAGCCCGAGCACGTCTCAGCCCCTTTCCAGCCACTTGCAGCTGCTCAGGGTCAATGGCATAAATGATAATTTTTGTACTAAACAGTATAACTTGGAGTCCATTGAAATTCAATATATGCAATTTCTTTTCCCTTTGAGAGGTAGACTGACTAATCTTCCAAGCTGGAAACCTGTGACTCTCCCTAACCCAGATAACACAATGGCAGTGACAACCCAGACCTGAGTCTGTCTCCTCAGCAGCCTTTAGCTTTAGCTGGGTTTCAAGGAATCTCACACTCAGACCTACCCACAGTGCTTTCCCTGAAATTCAGCTGTGGAGAAGCACAAGCCTTTGAAGAGGCTCCAAGCTGTTGTCCCAGGTGACCTGCAGCCCAAGACTGGTGTTCACCATAAGCCATGGCAGCGAGGCTGGAGGTCAGTGTGCCAAGCTTTCCACAAAGTACAGCCTGGCCAGTCTGTCTGGTACCCTAAGGAAAACCATAACAAGGTCTGTGGTGAGTCATTCTGATCCACTGACACCTTAGAGAATATTTTTAATCCATTGCATTAGTGGTTATAAGAGCCGTCCTGGAGTTCAGAGAGAAGGTTCTACCCACTACATCTTCAGATGATGATACACTTCTTAGAAGAAGAAGTACATACCAACAGCAAAGAAATACATGGAAAAATGTTCAACAACAGTGGTCATTCAAAAGGCACAAGTTAAAACAATGCTGAGATTTCTTCTCACTCCAGAAAGGATGGTGATTATCAAGAAATCAAACAATAACAAATGCTGGAGGGGTTATGAGGGAAAAGGAACCCTTCTCTGCTGTTGGTGGGAGTGTAGACTGATGCAACCACTGTAGAAATCAGTGTGGAAATTCCTTTAAAAACTAAAACTAGATGGCTGGGGATTTAGCTCAGTGGCATAAACACCTGCCTTGCAAGCATGCGGTTGTGAGTTCAATCCCAGGTACCAATAAAAAAAAAAAAAAAACACTAAAACTAGAGATTCCATTACACCCAGCCATTCCTCTCCTTGGTATCTTCCCTAAAAAATTAAAAACATCATAACACAGCAATATATGCACACCTATGTTTACAGCAGCAGTTTGTAATAGGTGAATCTTGGAAACAGGCCAAAGGCCCAACAATAGATGAATGGATAAAGAAGCTGTGATTTTCTTGTACACAGTAGAATACTATTCTATAATGGATAAGCTTGAGACATCTCTAGGTAAATTGATACATAGTCTAGGTAAGTTGAGACCATACTCTTCAGTGAAATAAGTTGGACATGCAAGTGTAAATACCTTATTGTTTCTCCAGTGTGAGAAACTGAAAATGTAAATAAGGACTGAAGCACACAATATTGCAAAATAGGAAAAAAATGCTCAAATGGGGAGGGGAGAAAGAAGAAGGAAGGAGAGGGAAGGAGGAAATAGCAAAAGAAAATGAGGGAAAAATGGAAACAGAACTTTTGTATATGGGAAAAGGAGTTAGGTTTGAAGGAAGGGTAGGGGAATAGGGAAAAAAAAGAATCAATATCATGTACAGACACAAATTCTCTATGGTGAACGTAATCTTTTGAATGTGCTTAACTGGCTAAAATATGCCAGCAAAAACTAATTATAAAAAAAACACACCAGATAAAAGCTTCCCAAGCTGAGTCTCGCTCCTGCCCCTTTTACTTCCCTGTGACTTCCAGGCCCCCTTAATCCTTGCTCTCTCCTCTTCTCCTCTCCCTCTCCCTTTCTCTTGCTTTCTGCTCAGCAACGTAAAGTGGATTTCTAACTGGTCTTAAGAATTTTTAGGAAATCCATACAACAGAGACATAAAACCCCTCATCTCAACCAAAATATGTTCTCTCTGAATAGATCAGATGGCTATTGGTTCCTTAGAACAAATAAAGCATAGAATTGGCTTCCATTTCATAATGGCCTGTAGTACCCAATTTGACAATTTTTCTGATACAACTAAGACATGAAAAACATGGAATTTCTATTGCACATTACTCTAGATGTTAGTATGTAAAATCTATAAAACTCCTGAGCTAAATGACAAAATTTTTGAATTTTTTATTATAAAGAAGTGAAATAAGGCCACTGGACACATTTGTAAAACCATGAAATCAGCATAGCATTTTACCATAAGAGAAAATGAAAAATAACATATGCTTATATCAATCCACTGTTTCTTTAATTTAAAATGCACTCAAATAAACTAAAGTCAACTAATAAGTAAAGTGTAACTTTACTTAGTCAACTAATAAGTAGAGTATAAAGCTGTAATTTTCAAGTTATAGATGTTGAAAATGAATTTAGAAGAGCTTAGATAATTTTAGCTGGGAAATCTTGTCTTTCTCATTTAAAATCAGAAGTGGAATTTTAACTCCAGAGAAAGGCAGCAGAGACAGAATTTTCCCCTCATTGTTTTGTTTACCAAGAGGGGTGAATGCATAACCACAAAATACCTTTTATCCCTTTTCTGGCTGACACTTTGAATTGTTTTGCTCACTGACAAATATTTAGCAAACAGTAGAGTCCAGTGTTGGACATCATATTTTTTCATGTTGGATAAGATGATTGATCTTCTAACCATTTTTGGCAGAAAATAATAATAAAATAATCAACCTTAAATCCCAGCATTTACAGATAGGAGTGAAGTTTTGCCTTCTTCAATACTTTGCTGAAAGATCAAGTTAATAAAAGAAGACTTACACAAGAATTTGTCTACTCAGTCATGGTGAAGCATGTTTAACTCCAGGTCAAACAATGGCAGAGTCAAGTGAAAGCTAAAATGTAATCAATTCTAGTACAATCTTGTGTAAGAACAAAATCTTTTCGATCCTCAAGAAAGCTTGGCATCAAGTGGAGGAAATCTTGGATGATTCCTCTAAATTAGTTCCAAAAAGACTGATTGTCAGAGGCAGTGAAAGGTAAAGAGAAAGTCGTACAACTCTTTATTGGAATCTATTGCTACAACAATTTAGACCTTACATTTACATTCCTGTTAAACACATTACAGACAAAGATTTCTAAGGATAAATTTGTCTTGAGAGACGGTGGAAGATTGAAAAAGAGATAGCTCAATCACAAGACATTCATGATTTCCTCACCTTCAGATTGAATCAAAGTTATGGTTTTCTTCATCTACCTGGACTGTTGCCACACACTGAGTATGGATTTTTGAAAAAGTCAGTGGAATATAATTTAGAAACATTACAAACCCAAGTGTCAATAATTTTCTCTGGCACAGTATAATATAGAGTTCTACATTTCTAAATAACTGTCAGATCCTATCAGATCCCCTACAAGCAATTCTAAAATACAATGGGAAAAAGTTGGATGTTTCTAGTTACAAACACCGAGCACACATCCCTGGTATATGGACACCCATTGCCACCATTTTGAAATCAGTGGCCCTTTCATGAAGCCAGAGGTGTGTGGCATCACCATGGGCATGTCTAAGTCAGCCTCATGGTCCACAGAGGACACATGAGAGACCCCAGAGAAAGGCAGATGGGCCAGTACTGCAATCCCAGACCCTAGATATACCTTGTTTTTTCCTAGATACACAGATCTACAGCAAATTTAATTAATGAAATATACAGTGAAATTAATAATATTAACTAATGTAAATAGAACAATTATAGCAACATATTGTGTCTTAATAAGAAATATTAAATAAAACATAAAATTGCTCATGTTTAAAATTTCATGTTTAATATTTTTAAACCAAAAGTTGTCCGTAAGTGTATGCAAAGTGAAATTACTGAACTGAATTACTAAAAGGTTCAGAAAAATTCTTACCAAAAAATTTTGTCTTAAACTATATTCTAATTACTTGATATTATTGCAAATAGTTTAGTCCACTATGTCCATTTTGTCATGTCTAAAGTGATAATTTCCTTTCCTTTCCTTTCCTTTCCTTTCCTTTCCTTTCCTTTCCTTTCCTTTCCTTTCCTTTCCTTTCCTTCCTTCCTTCCTTCCTTCCTTCCTTCCTTCCTTCCTTCCTTCTATACCTGTATTTTTTTGTCACATTGGAAATTGACCCCAGGGCCTCAACCATGCTAAACAAACACTGTGCCACTGAGCAACACCCACAGCCTGACAGAGGAGATGTTAAAGATGATACCATTAGTGTAGGAGTCTTAAAATCAAATCAGCCCATATTCATCTGTCAACACATCAAAGCACTATATCTTAACATGCTGAACACAAAGTTTGAGATGAGACCGCACTTAAGAACACTTGGGCTTTGGGATGTTCCTTAGTGATAGAGCACATCCTTGGCATGTGTGCGGCCCTGAGTGTGATCCCAAGAACCACAAAAATCAATGTCTTCCGAATGGTACTTACTTAACAACTGTCTATATCCTATTACTGGACGTTTATGTCTGCTTTGTAGAATGTGCCAACATTTATGACAAAACTCTACAGCTACACACCTAGGACTCATGCAGTGCTCTCTTTAGAGCCTCAGTCAAACCAAGGTGAATTTCTAGTTGAGGTTTCCTGTTTGATGTGGAACTAATTTTAGTTGTAATCTCCTGTTGCTCCTTCCCCCATCCACAAAGTCATGAGTGAATCCCTGACCTGCCATCTTGTTTAGCCTTAGTTTCTTTGGATATATATATATATATATATATATATATATATATATATTTTTTTTTAATTTGTATCAGGGATTGAACTCATGACCTTACACTTGCCAGGTAGGCACTTATGCCACTGAGCTAAATCCCCAGCCCCAGGACATCAATATTTGTAAGTGTCCTAATCTTGTCTTTGATCATATCAATACAATGAACATTATGTTTTTGATTTCTATCCTGAATTTAATCCTTCTACCATTCCAAAGTGATCCATTTGAATTTTGTATAGTATCATATAACACTGCAAATTTATTTAGTGTTAGTAAGAAACATATATTTCTGCACTACCATTTCCCAGGGACAGAGGTAAATCTATCTCATATGAAACAAATTTCAATGTCAGAATTAACCCAAATGCTTACAGGAACTCATTCATCTTTCATTCATGCTGACCCATAATGTTGTGGTTTAGACTGAGAATATCTAGGGAGCCTCGTGATCATAGACAGAGCTTTTGGAAAGTGCTTAGACCTTGGGTCCAGACCTGAATGTGCTGCTATGAGGTGAGGTCTGGTTGAAAGAGGCAGGTTGCTGTGGAAGGATCTGGAAGAGCCTGGTTCCTTCCTCTGAAGTCCTCTTCTCCCTCCTGCTTCCTGACCACCATGATGTGAGTGGCTTCCTTCCGCCAGGTCTTCTCCCTAGGCCTTAGAGTCAGCTGCCCCTGGACTATAGCCATGGACAAAAATAAATGCTGCCTCCTTTAAATTGCAAGTATCAGGCATTATATCTTAGCAACAAGAAAGTGATAAGATACAGAGCATTATTAATACAGATAAACTTTAAATGCAGCAGTCATATTAGGTTTTCATGACTTAGAACACGTTTATATTCATCACCACGGTACATGCTTGCAATCCCAGCTCACTGGCAAGCGAAGCAAGACGACAGAAAGTTCAGGATCTTCCCGGGCAATTTAGTGACTTATCAAGACCCTGTCTCAAAGTACAAAGTTAAAGCCATTGAGGATGAAGAGCTGGGTGCGTAGCTCAGTATGTGTGCTCAGGGTTCAATTCCCAGGAACGAAAAGAAAATAAAAAAGCGTGCTGATGGGCAAAGTCTTTGCGTTTATTAGGTAGGAAAATTCCAGAGATTTCCTCAAATCACTCACTGGAATGCGAAATTAGGAAGTTTTCCTAATACAGCTCACTACACAGAAAGCCCTTTCCTCTTCCATCCTCTCCATAAAACTTCCTTATAAGCCAATAGAATGACCTGTAGTTATCAGCTGGCTTTCTGCCTTCATAACCTTTTTTTAATTTTTTCAGATTTTTATCTTTTATGAATACATGTGTGTAGTACATAATGACTGCATTCCTTGGTGGAAATGAGTACTTAAAACATCTTAATATGTTTTCATCATCTTCCTTGCTCTTCCCTCTTTTGTTACAGTGATCCATGAACACCCATGTTTATAGCTGCCAAACTCATGATAGCTTGATCTTGGAAGCAACCTGTATGTCCATCAACGGATGAATGGATAAGGAAAATGTGGATGTTACCCACAATGGAGTGCTACTCTGCCACAGTTGATAAGCTTAAGTCATTTCAGGAAGACAGACGCACCTTGAGAACATAATGTTAAGTGGAATAAATCAGATACACAGGGTTAAATAACACGCATTTTCTCTCCCATGAGAAGCCCAAAATATAAATAAAGAGCTCAGTGAAAGACAAATAATAGAAAGTAGGGAGATAGATATTTTCAGAGACAAGTTGTTTTTAAAACAGGTTGAGGCAGAAATTATGTTGAATAAGTATCATATGTTTGAAATAGATAGCATGACACATTACACCATATGAACATACCTAAAACAACTGCCAGGCTAATGAGAAACCAAGGTATAAATAAATACTCACCACTCACTACTTTCCTCCAGATTTCTTTAGTTTCTCACTCCTGGGCTTCTTTTCTCACACCACCAGGGGCCTCTATGGTTTTTTGTCGTTGTGGACTGGCTGTCTGGACACACTTTCTAGACATTGTTTTTTGTCATTGTGGACTGGCTGTCTGGACAAACTTTTTAGACAATAATAAAACATTTGTAACCTTTCTCATGAGTGATTTCTCATTCACTCAGCAGGACAGTGTGAGTTGGATTCTTGTTACTGTCTGCACAGTCTGTTTAGAAGTTATTTCTTATGCATGGATTGCTGTGAAAATTGTTTTGCCATCACAGTAGAATAGTGGCCCGTGCCTGAGGGTGAGCAGCTCTCCTGAGGCATTTAAATCTGAGGAACAAACAGACATGCACAGCAAACAGCAGGAGGAAACCTGCACAATAAACACAAAAGGAGGTAGGTTTCTTCCTCTTTCCATGTAATGACAGAGCAATATTACAGATGAGGGACACAGCTCATAACCGCAAGGTTTGGCATTTGTTTTAATCCTCTTGGATTTCCAAGAATCCACGAAGCACATTTTGAAAATTAATGTTTGGTTGAAAATAATTTATGTGTAGCTAGATAGACAGACAGACAGAGGGATAAATAGGCAGATGGACAGACAGAGTTCTTCCTACAGAAGCCTTCAGGTTTTTATTAATCTAATCAGTTATCACGTGATGATAGCTATAGATTTATTAACCATTCAGCTGTTTCGACAAAGTAGTAAGCATTTATGCTACCTTTTTAAAGTAGTTTGTTTCAAGGTAATGATGTAGTCAATGGAGGAAAGTCCTTTGTAAAAGAATTCTGGCTGTTAAAGATGAAAGAAAAAAGCAGGAAAAAACTATACCATTTTACTCCCCAGGGAAGTGATCAGATTAAGTGGTGATTATTGTTGAAAACTAAACTCAGTCGTGAAAATTCTATCAAGAGCTCTCTAAAGGATAGGTCAGGTCCTCATCACCAGGTAAGTCTGATGGTTACATTTACATCCCTAAAATTGGGACAACTGGATAAAATGGATACACATAGGATATGTGTCGGCATCACCCATAAGTGATCATATTTAAAAATTGGATTAAATTTAATGCAGCTTCAAAATTGCACCAACTCAAGAACATAAGTGATATAAGTGGTAAGAAACTTCATGAGAACATTTTTGGAAAGACTTCTTACTTTTCTTTCTTTTTTGGGGGGGGTTGTTTTCTTTCTTCTCTTCTTTTCTTCTTTTCTTTCTTATTTTTTTTGTGGGGGGAGGAGATTGACCTCAGGGCCTCATGCTCACTGGCAAATGCTCTACCCCTGAGCCCCCCACTGCCCCCCCAAGAGCATTTTTAAAACTCCAGATGGGGAATGGTATAAAGAGCTAACTGACTTTGTAACTAACTCAGTGGCATTGAAGAGGGTAGAAAGTATATTCTAGAATAAAGAAAGATGTGCTGTAGCAGCTAAATGGATCAGGAGTGGGCTTAACGGAGAAACCAGTGATAAAAAGACAACGTAATGAAGTAGGAATACGGAGTGGGCAGGGGAGTAGACAAGGTCCTCGTCCGTTGCCCGTGGTCTCTGCTATGACAATTGCATGGCTGTGTGTATATAGGGCTGATTCTTTAGTTCCGCCTCAGTTAGAGTTGCAACCTGAGTTAGTAAAGAAAGAGATGACAAAATATGGAGGGAGTTTTACATTTCCTCAAAACAAAGAGTAAGCTTATTAAAGATTAGCAAATAAACACTTAGTTTGGGGAGTAGAAATGTTTATTCTATTCTCACTTATTTCATGCATGTTTGAAACTTTTATAGTAAAATATAAAAACAAAAGACTTTCTTGTACTTTTCTGTTACTATGTATTAACCTCTGGTTTGAACTGGGAGCTCACTGAATTTTCTTGAGCGTCAAAGAAACCGGACCTTTTTCATTTATTCCCCCACTGAAATATGTGATTCTTTTACTACTATAGTTTTTCTTTGATGCTGAATTCTAATAAATACACTCATGAAATTTCACTTCCTTCCTAAACTCTGGATCTTACTCTTTATGTAAGTGGTCTTTTGGTCCACTATTCTCTGTTATGTGTTATTGTTTTTCTTACTGGAACCTAAAACCATCTCTCATTTATAAATTAATCGTAATAAACGTGTATGTGTACCTCAGGTTCTCTACACATTGCATGGTCCTATATGTTATTATTGAATATTGATCTAATGAGTATCAGCATGACAAATGATGAGATAATTAATGTTAAAAATAATCAAATGCTTGAATAAATACAGAGCACAACCGTAAACAGCGTAAATATCTTACTTGAAATGTATGTCATGAGTCACGCACAAACACTGCTTTGTGATGCCCAGAGAAGAACCTGCCAACAAGTATCCGACTGATTCAAAGCAGACTAGAGAAATGTGAGACTATCATTAGCTAAATAGCACATAATATATAACTTATAATTACAGGAAATTAAATATCTCTTAATGGTCCTACTTGCAGTTTTGTTTTAATTATCATAAACACAGTTTTCTGAAGATTATTTGAAATCTTATTTCAAGCTCTACTGAGACAAGATTTTGGAAGCTGAGGTGTATATTCTTCTCTGTGTTACGTTTTGCTATTCTGATCCAGAGAACCTTCACCAACTTCGTCTGGAAAAAATGTGGTATGCCTTTGCGTAACACCAAGGGTAGGAATTCAGAGCACTGTGTACTAGGGGTTAAAAACACTGAGGAACATTGCTAAATCAGTAGCTATTTTGTTACTTTAAGCTATTATGTGCAGGAATACATGCCTTTAATGATTTTGAAAATATAAGCATTTCTTTTTTGAAAAGCTGTTCTTTTATAAAAAGACTTCCACCTTTACCAAGCAACTTATTTCACTAGCAAAAAATGAAGACAAATAAAACGACTTGAAGAAATATCAAGTCTCTGACGCTGGCATGCTGTCAATATTGAATCATGTTCAAAAGGTTCTTTTTAGCACAGGAGAAAATGGTTTTCGACATTACAAACACCTTTGGCGAATACAGCGGAGTTTTTCTTTGCGCTATTGATAAGTCATAATGGATAATGTTTTTGAGAGGAATAAATACTGCTAATAAGTGGAACAGAAGAAAGAGTATGGGCAGAGTTTCTTCACGAGTTACACTAGCATGTCCGGCACATGCTTTTTCTATAGGTAGGAAATACCATAATTTGCTCAACACGTAACAAACTCATAATCCATTCAGATCAGGGAGGGGCTTCAAGCAGTCTTTGAGGAAGATCTGATAGAAAGGGCCCTGCATGAATGGTTAACTTTCAACTCTGAGAGTGCCAGGATTACGAGCTTACAACAACACATTCAGCTTAGATCATTAAATTTTTTTAAACGGCTTATTGCTTATACACAATCCAAAGTCTTTGCCCTAGCTTTGTTGGGATATTCGTAGTTAACCAAAAGCTAGGATGAAACATTTGCTATAAAAATTCAAGCCTTAGAAAGTTAGCCTGTCAAATTGCATCTGAAATATAATCTTTCTTTGTTCTTAATATTATGTTTTAATTAATTTATGACTTTATCTGATTTTTAAGTAAAGGTATAAAATATATTTCCAAGCATACTCCTTGATTGAAGATCATTATTAATTTGGTTAGAATTCTCCAAAGCATATTTTGTTTTTAGTTATATAAATAGAATTTGACTGAGTATATTAAATTATAGAGAAAATTAGACACTACTTTGATGATTTTAGTATAATGATATTCAACATGCCTTTCAATTTCAACTAATTTAGAAATTAGTACAGAATCAAAGGTGCAATGATTCAATAAGTGAGACATTGTCTCAAAATTAAGCAGACAAAATGCAAATATTTTTGTTCTGTTTCATTAAAAAGCACTTACTAATAGTATATCTTAAATTTAACTTCTTAATCATTAAAATAATGATAGCAGGAATCAAATGATTTTACTATAAATTATAACATTCTAGGTCATGGTTCTACATCATGGTTTTGTTTGAAAAATATTTCTGAAGAAATTATGGAATCATTATATGCTTTCATTTTTAAAAAACTTTTTGACTTTTTTCAATGCCAGAAATACTTAAAATGGTAACTTTCCAAGCAGAGTTAAGGGAGGTTAGAGAAATATACATGAATTGAATTTACTAAAACCACTTCAATAACAAATGAAGGATCAGATGAATATTTCAATAAACATTTCCATAAAAATAGTAATTTCCTTGTGAAATACCACAAGCAAGTATTTGAAACTTCAAATATATATTGTTTATATACTACAGTAGATTGACTAGTGCCACTAAAACATTTTTTACTTACTGAGGAACACATTTATTATTGTTTAGTAAAAATGTATTATGGAATCACTACTCAGTAAATAAAAACACTATCACAAAGCTTAAACCAGTTTGTTCAAACATCTTAATCAATTAACTCAAATTATTGAAAAATATTCCAAGTGTTTAATTAGAAACTCTGAAGGACAGTGTCCCAGAAGTAAAGTATCATCAAAATGTGTGAGATCCTGCAAAAACTTCAATTTATCAATAGGAATAGGAAATCCTCACAATTCAACTCTTCCTTATCAGTTCATGCGTAATTAGATTAAGATCATATTTCATCAGAATAACAGCTTGAAGGAAACCAAAAGATTCCTCTGTGCTAGAAACACCACCAACCAAAACCTCTACAATTTTGGGGATATAATATCCAACAAGCAAAATTTTCCAGATCTATGAGATGAGATAAAATGACAGAAAACAGAAAAAAAATGGACTCTAGGAAAAAAATAATCCCTTGAAAATAATATCAATAAAATTTAAAATAACCAATTAATACATTTAAGATAATCAAGGAAAAAAAGAAAAATTTCAACGTTAGTCCAGATTTAGAGTTTTAAAAAGCAAATGAAAATTCTAAAACTTGAAACTGCAACAGTCTACAAAGCTAAATAAAAGAGCTTGGTAGTAGTCATTTGCTCACAGAGCACAAGTTATTATTATTAAATTAGCATAAATTATCCAGACTGAAAACTGATGTAAACAAAATGCTGTATAAAAGTAGAAACATAGGAAAAGCCCCAGAGGGAACACTGACAAGGTCTGGTACATACTGAGGAGAGAAGAGAGCAAAACCATAGAAATCCTATTTGAAGAAATAAAATGTTTCCCCAGCTGCTACACATACACACAATCAGTGATTCAAAAACATGGTGAAAGTTTGAAGTTTTAAAAGTTGTGTGAAAGAAAAAGACATGTTGCAAATAGCTGTATTTTAATAGAAATGAGGAATATTTTAAGTATTTGAGGGGGATTCATAACAAGTATCTTTTACTATAGTAAAATTTTAAAATTCAAAGTATCTCTATTGTATGATCATCCTACACTGATCAAACATTTCTGGTAATTTCTGCCAAAAAATATTATGATATGTGTATCCATCTACTTTATTCACCAGATATGACACCGTGAGACTTCTGACTCTTTCCCGAAGCCAAAATGATGATGACAGACAATGTTTTGAATGAATTTAGAACAAGGCAGCTGTGATAGCAAAGGGAAAGCCACTCAAATAAGAAGGCATACAGCACCACTTCAAAGTGGCAAAAACAGTGGGTAAAGTGTGTTTGATGCAAGGGAGAGGATTTTGAGGAACTTCATGGCAAAGTATTTCTTAATGAAATTTCTTTATTTTAAAAAAGTATTCAGCATATTTGCTCATTACACCTAGTATCAGCTGAACCATTAAAGATTTTCTACACGCAGATATTTCATTCAAAACAAAGAAACAAGAAAAGAGTAACCAGTGATACTGGTGAAAACTGAAAGTCAAAAAGAAAACGCTAAAAGCAATCAGGAAATAATGCCCAAAGAATTACTTTAAACTGAAAGTGATAAGGCTTCCCAATAGAAGTTAATAAAGCAGAACATAATGGGATGATGTCTTCAAAGTTTTCAAAGATAATGGTTCAAAGTAGAATGGAAAACTCAATGACAGAATGCTTTAAAAGAAAAGAAAATTAATGTTAAATAAAGAATGGGAGAATTACTTTTATTTCAAGCAGAAACAAAAGATGCCATGAATGAAGGATGCCAGAAAAAAAAGGAGTAGAGAGCAGCACAAAGCATTATGACGCGGGTAAATTTAAACGAATGTTTACTTTATAAAGCAAAAATAATGTTACAATGCAACACTTATAATGCTGATGTTATGAAAGCAAAAATACACTTTAAAAAAAGAGCTAAGCCCCCTTGCTATATTTAGAAGCAGAAAATCACCAACTCGTGCATACCCATTTTAATTTTTGAAAAAAGACTAGTAATAAATAAGTTGAATGTAATGGAGAAAAAAAAACTCATAAATAACCCAGAATATGTTGAAAAACTAAAATACTTGTACACATTACATATGGTTACATAAGATTACTAAAAAATACAAGTACACACTATATTAGGCAAATTTCCTCTGGCAGGCTGGGGACAGATAACCAACATCCACACCTCCAAAGAAAAATTGCTTTTTTGGTGTAAAGTTTCAGAGGTGTCAGTTCATAGCTAGCTCCAAGGCAAAGCATTATAGCATGAGTACACAGCAGAGCAAAGTTGATGAATTCATGGTGGCCACAAATCAGAGCAGGAGACAGTCCAGAGATACAGGGGCAAAGGATTGGACATAGAATTCAAGGTCATATCTCCGTGATACACCTAGACACACCCAAAGGTGCACCTCGCTAGTCCCCTCGGCAGCTCCCAAGCTAGCCGGGTGTTGAGTGATCTCATCCATCTCGATGCTGCTGAAGAGCTATGCACTAAATAGAGGGACACAGAAAACATGAAACTAGCGGTACAGACAGTGACCTACCAAGCAGACAGAACTGAAAGTTTCATGATTGCGATGAGAGAGAATGTGTACCTTAAAATAAAAAGCATAACTAGAGTTCAAATGAGAGAGTGTATAATTTCTGGGAAAATACCATGTTAAAAAATTTAGAATTTCTGGGAAAATATCATAATAAAACTAAATGTGTTAGCACCCGACAGACTGGACTTTCGTACAGCATAAAACTGATGTTGAGTAAAACTAGACAAATAAATAATTGTAGCTGGAATATTTAATTAAACAGGTTTTTAATAAGAAAAAACACAGTAAAAGAATATTTGAGCAATACACTTAAATGCTATGAACTATATATATATATATATTATATATGCTATAAAACTTAAAACTTACTATATATGTACTATTATATGACTATGTTTCCATTCATTTAATTGTACATTGGTGTTACAGTTTTGTAATCATTAAAACATTGGGTCTGTAAGTAAGGGATAGAGGAAAGGATCCCAGTTCGTGTTTTGCGAGTTGTTCTCACGATCTGGAAGTCAGCACCCCCTTGGAGCGACCTGTCAAGAGAGGTGGTCATCCTAGGCTGCGTCCTAGGTGACCCTCCGAGTTTCCCTCTTCTAGTTGTTCTCTTCTTGTAGGAAAAGAGCTCTGGGCTGGAGAAGGTGAACACCTCCCTGGAACGCTCATTGTCACCCACTCTCTAGATAGTGCTCAGGATACCCTGCCTCCTCTAGCTCCCTCCCCAGCACCTCAGGCCTATAAGATCTTTTTCCAGAACCTTCCCTTCCCGTGGTTATCAGTGCTGGCATGTGCAATGCTGTGGTCCTCCCTACATGTGCAGACGGGAAACGTGGGTGTCACTTGGCACCCCAGTGCGTGGGCGTTCAATCCTCCTGAGAAATTATGGAGCTAAAATTCACAAGCAAAGACAGGAGCAGAGCGGCTCACCCACTAGGGCAGGGCCGGGGCAGGCTCACCCCTTCTCTCCGAGTTCCGTTCCAGAAAGCAAACATTTTCAGAACTGGGACTTTAAATCTGGTCTTTAGGGCTGTTGGAAAATAAATCTTATCTAATGATAAGAACGTAAAACATTTCTTTAACTTCTTGGTTTGCGATTTTAACTATTTAAATAGGACTCACATATTTGCTTTTGCAGCCTAGCACCTCCCCCTAGATTTGATGGCTTGGACAATGAGCAATCCTGAAGGGAAAGAGCTCATTAAGGGACTCTCCTGATGTCAGCCAGGCTTGCCTGATACTCCATTAGTGGTCCGTTAGTTAAACAACTGGGAGCTAGCTGGTCTACTGTAAGTGGTCCCAACTGTCCTGACTGAGCCCCAGCACAAGAGGGGAGCCCATGATGGCTTCGAGTTGGTGGAAGAGTTGGGGGAAAGACACAGACACATACAAGGTTCCCCTAGTATCCTCTCTGCAGTATCACCGTACAATTTCCATTGCATTCCATCAACAAAAGATAAGCCACAAATTCAGTGAAGACGCAAGAAGCAGGACAAGAGATTTGACTTCTAAGTGAAAGAACTACAGAAGTCACACTGCATGGTGAGAATTCGGGGAAGAGCGCAGAGGTGAGGCCACTTTGGCCGTCAGTCTACTGTGTTTAGACCGCTCCAGCGGAGCTGTGGGCCTAGCTCACACATGTCAGTGACTGCCTGATTATGAACAAGGTGAGGTCCTCCCGCCATTGCCAGCTTTGGTTTTTCCTATTAGAATACTGTTGGTGACATGATGATAAAGTATAAAATACTCTGGTGAAACACAAGTAACTTCACCAACAAGTAATCATTGATTTATAGGTAGATCAAAGAACAGCTCCATTTACACTGGATTGACGTTTTTAAGCACATCTCCATTAAGGATGACAGTGTGATGCACGGTGTGTGACGTAAGAAGTACAGTTATTTTATATTTTAGCAGCACATTTAATTTACAGCAGGCCTGGATTTGTCACGCATGGTTCCTGGTCTTCAGGTGTGCTTCGCAAACAACTTTTGGAGCAATTCATGTTTCATATCCACAATGAATATAATAAACATTGACTCAGACGTTCTACTGTATCTGCCCTGGGGGGAGAAGATAGATAATTGAGTCTGAAAACACAAATCAGGCTTGTGGCAGAAATTATTTCCAAACTGATAGCATTACAAAGGCCCTGCCATCTAAAAATCTTTTACTCTGTGATATCAGTCAAGTATGAATGTAGATAAAGGAGTATGTAATACAGTGAGATGCAATGAAGACAAAAAAAAATAAAATTCATGCTACCTGCAACCTAAGAAAATACATCTTCAGAAACACAGCTCATTTAAACAAATCTACATTTTACAAAAAGAAATTCTAATCTATTTCTAAAAATATCTTGCTTACCTCAATAATTGACTTCTTAGCTCTGAAAAAGTCTCCTCTGTCATGCTTTTACTTGATTTACAGCTCTATACAGAATGTTCTCCAAAGAGGAGACTTCTAGTTAAACATTTTTCCCATCAATTTTCCAAGCCCTATGAGAGTAAACTTATCTCTTTTATATTAGAAAATATTGATTGTAGCAGATATATTTTTACAGAAATTTATTTCAGCACTTGGGTACACTAAATGACCATTTGAATTAAATTTTTTTGAAATTTATACTAAATTGCCTACTATTGGGTATTTATAAATCTAACCTATGAATTTAGTAAATTTTAACATTAAACTTTCCATATTTTAATCCATAATACCAAAAGCATTATCATACTCAGAGAATGTATTCAAATTTCACTTTAAAAATATTTTCATACTTAAAAAAGTTCTCAAACTTTCCAGAAACTTTTAGATATCTAATAAGTGTTTATAAATATTGCATCATTTAAAATTCTTAGTTTTGCACTGTTAGCACTATATTTTCTTGACATTTTCAAATAAAATCACACATCTATTGTATTTGTTGTATTATGTATGTTAAATTGGAATTAAAAGATAAAGTCTTAGTCAAATATACCATATTATCTTAAACACCACAAAACTAATCCAATTATTTCTTTGTTTACACCTAGATATTTTCATTAAAAATGAAAAAATAGTGAGATGATCTTGAGTAATCTGGACTCTTAATTCGATCTGTTTCAGGATCTAAAGTTACAGAGCTGCTTCATTAGGAATGTACATTTCCTGTCATATCCACACTCAGATCAGGCTGAATCTTACTGGTTTTTAACATGACTTTCATTTGAGATCTGTACTTTGTACTCATGAGACTTAATTTATATTTACCAATATTCAACTTGGTTCCCAGATGATAGCTTTCATTTTCACTAACTTTTAGATGTTTTATTATTCATTTATTTAGATTTAACAGCATGCCAGTGACCAGGCATGGCGGCACCTGTGTATTCCCACCATTCTGGGAGGCTGAAGCAAGAGGAGGACAAGTAAGAACCCAGCAGAGGGTTTTGGAATTTAATTTGGAAATTAAAGAGTTCCTGTCTCAGAAAAATTAAAAGAAAAAAAAAAAGAAACAAAGAAGAAGGAAAGGAAGAAAGGAAAAAAAAGGTCAGCCACATCTTCTCTACATTTAAACTTCCTATTACTGTATACTTCACACTCACTCCATGTTTTGGAGCATTTTGAACTGCTTTGCTTCCCTTAACTACCAAGAATCCCACAACCCCTCCCCATTTTTCCCACTTTGAGAGCCCACAAATTCAGGTGTGAAATGGACCCCACTGGATTTCATGTATAACTTCTGACTTCTTCTGACTCTAGAGTCAAATTCGAAAACCATATAATAAATATTTAGCTAGTGTACAAACTGTTTTCAACTTGGATTCACTGCTTTGCAGGGTTAAGTTCCTTTAGCAGAGGAGCCCTTTGTCAGTGATTAAAGTTGTATGTTTGCATTTGCCGGAAATCTATCTTGAAATCAATAAAACTAACCCCCCTTCAGAAATTTGAGAAGCGCAGGGAGGCAAGCAAACGTTTTCAATTTTGAAGAGCCTCAGGAAGATCTTTAAAACTCTTAGATGGGGTGGGAGACTTTTCTGGGTGAGGAGGCGGAGTCACGTTCTGGAACCTTTGCAAAAGATGCTTCTAAAACTGGGCTCATGTTTGTGGGAGGCAAAAACCTGGATGCTCACATATGTGGTGAATGGGTCCCTTGGCCAGAAAGAGTTTGCTCAAACTGACAAGAATGTTGGGAATAAAACTTGCTAAAATTTTTGGAACATGGACAGTGAGGTACAGAAGAAAAGAATAATGACACATAGAGAGTCCTCCCTCAGACAGAGATCAGGAACCCAGCCCATCTGGCCACAGTAGAAGGGATTAGGGAGAACACAACAAAGGCATCTTCAGAGGAGCCAAGTTTCACCCAGGGGTGCTGATTTGGAACCCTTGTGCTACCTTACTCCATTTCGGGGAAGGGGCTGGTCCCTGTATTTTTCTGTGCCAGGCTTCTGACCAACCCGGCAGCTCAGTGTTGTCTCTGCAGGAGGAACGCAGTGCCTTCCAGCAGCGTCTGAGTAAGCAGAAGGGCAGCTCTGTAAAGAAATGAGGACCAGCCAGACATCAGCCCGTTCCCCTCTGCAGAGCCACACTGCAGAGCCTCTCGGAAAAAACTGGGAAAGGCTTTACGGAAGGCATTGATTTCCTCCACTGACGCAAAGATAAGCCAGCAAAAGTGGGAAATTTGTATTAGCATGACCTGGTTGAACTTAAAGCCCACAGAGGCACAAGGACATTTTGGTTTCAAATCAAGTAGTGAATCTGTATGTGCACTTCATGGTTCCTTTTCAAGTATAAAAAAGTGTTTTTCTGTGCTTTGACATTGGAAATGTGATTATTAAAAACTGACATAAAGGAAGTCAAATGAATGTGGATAATTTCCTAGCTGTTTTACTCAGTGTCATAAGCGATATAACTTCAGTATTCCCAGTGCTGCCTCGTAAGTACTTATTAAACTCAGGTAGAAGGAATAAGAAAATCTGAGACATCACACAGAAAGTAATCCATGGAGAAACTTTGCAAGAATTTAGCAGAATTCTCTAAAACAAAAAATTTAGAGAACAGGACATTTGCATTTTTGTTCTGATAGGATGCAGTTTGTATGAGTTATCCTCAATCACTATTGGCTCACAATATACAAGCATCCTGTAATACTGACTCGTCTTTGCTGAGTCTTCCTGGATGGCCCACATTGGATGAGGTAATCTAAATTTACCAGCTTAATCAGTCTTCTCAACAACCCAATGAGGACTAGAGAAGTTTAGTGATTTTCGGTGAAGTCATTGTCAGCGGCAGTGAGAAGCCTGAGATCGCGCCGTCCTTGTTGGCTAACACTTTGGTGTATCACAGAATCACAGATGAAACTCAAGACTCTCGGAGCAGAGACAGAGACTTTATGATTCACTGCTAATCAAGCAGCATGGTTTCATGACACTGTCAGTGTCTCTGCCCCTCAGTCCCACAGGGGCAGCACGGAGGACTTGGTCAGTGCTACACTTTCCGAGGGTCTGTGTCACAGTGGAGCTCCTCAAGACCCGTGGACCCTGCGGTTTTAGGATGGCTGACAGATAGCCTGTGGAGATGAGAGTTTCATTTTATTCTCTGCATTTTGCTTTATTTTCCTCTCCTCTTCTCCAGAGGGACAGACAATGTTTGCACAATCCAAGAATGTTTGCTGCATAAACATCGTGGAAAAGATGCCTGGCAGTAGAAGGCAGTCAGTGCTCTGTGCAAGATGTGCAGAGATTTATTGATAATTGTTTCTGCCACAAAAGAGCTATATTTGGTTTCTGTAACACCTTCCCTTCTAGTGAATTTCCTCACAAGCTGCACTCAGCTTCCTGTCATATTGAAAACCAGTTCCCATTGCACAGCTGAGACTGAAACTCAGGCCTTCTCACCCAACAGTGAGAAGCTCAGGAAGGCTGCTGAGTAAGGATTCGGGATAATTCATATGCTAATATTAACAAAGCAACAAAGGCAGAATTCCAACTTCTGGGTCTGAAGAGATGAGAGAATTTAATTAAGTAGGAGAAGAGAAGTGTGTGAACTAGAAGAAGGAAACAAGGGAGGAAGGTGGGAAAGAATGAAGGAAAAAAGAAAGGAAAAGGAAGAAAGGAAGAATGAAGATAGCGAGGAAATGAATTCAGGATTAAGCTAAACTAACACACTGAGAGGGTCATCTTGACTGATCCACTTAGAAACAAGAAGAGAAAGAAGTAACTGGAAATGAACTCTTGCTCTAGAGTAAACTTGAGAATCATTAACAATCAACTCACATGGCTAAAGAATAAGAATCCTGAAGATACAGTGTGAGAAATATATTCAAACATTAACAGTTTGCCTATGTAAGTTTATACACGTTCCGATGAAAATGAATTTCTAAGCCATGGAGCAGAGATGGTAATGCTCCTTCTCATAAGTAAATCCAGGGTTCCAGGAGGAGAGAGGAGTGGTTTGCACTTGGGCAAATGCATCCTCAAGAGAGCCAAGGGCTGTGCATTGCAGAAGTTAAGAAGGAAAAGTAAGTGGAAAGCCAAAAGAGGGTGCTGCAGGGGGAGCTGACTCTGCTTCTGGGATGCGGGGTCTCTGGAGGGAGCTCAGGAGTTTTCTAAAGCTGACAGATTTCAGGGTTTCTGGGTGTGGGGAAGGCTTAGTTCCCCACTGGAAAAAAATATAATAGTATCAAGCAATGCTCATATTTGGTTCTTGCGCTTGATAAAACTTTTTACAAGGAAAAGAAAAGTAAGTTGAACATAGCAGTTTTGTCCATAGTTTTGGGGGGGTTAAAGGAAAAGATAAACATTATTTTTTACCCTTAGGTTTTCAGGTATGTTTATCCAGAATTGAGATTTGGATTTGCTTTTTGTTTTGTGTATGTTTTAAACAAGTAAAAGCATTGTATTTATGTTTCATGCATCTAATGAATTGTCTTCCTTATTTTATATACATACAATATACAAATATTTACATAATTTTATGACCACAGATGTATAATATGTAAATTTAAGTTATGTTTATGCATAGATATATGTATGCATGTATATATACATATCAGGGTGTTTAATGAAGATACAGTTAAGAATAATATTTAAAATACTTTGTCACACGGAAAAGAGATATTGATCCCAGTATGTTAAAACACAAACAGAAGGGGCAGATGAGTTTTTCTGCAGGGATGCACTTCCAGGGATATAGATAAGTTGTGAAGACGGTAATTTAGCGTTGGTTAAGTGTCTAACTTACACTTGCCCTTTAACACATAACAGTGTATCATTCCCTACCAACTGAGGGCAGTTCTCTTGAATCACAAGCAAGAGCCACATGGAAATAACATACTGTAATGACATTTTTCACACACAGAAAGTTGATGTTAAAAGCAGTCTGTCCCCTCTGTAACAGACAAGAGCAAGTTCATCTCTCCCAACTCTGTTGTGAAAAGTGCACCTATTTACAGCCACTGGGAATTTGCTTATTAGTCCCCAAGGTAGCAGGGGTCACCCCAAAAGGCATCATCTCAAAAATTACGTTTGGTTTTTTTAGGTTGTTGCTAAAAAAGGTCCTTTTAAAAGAAGAATCCAGTCACTTTCAGGCGAGTCAGTGTCTTCTAGCTAACTTACCCTAAATTGAGGGAGAAGCTGGCCACCCCTTTCTCAAAGGGAAGAAAGTAAGGGAAAAGCATGGCAGGGCTGGTCGGCGAAGGGGGTGGATTTGTGGGCCCTTTCTGCCTTAGTTTCGTGTAAGACATCAAGAGTTTCTGGCTCCATCTTTCAATCCCGCCGTACTCACAGAGAGTTGCTAACTGCCAGCTCTAAGCAGGAACTCACACTGCAAACCCCGAGTTCGTAGCTTGTGCCCATTCCAATTTCAGCTGCTATCTTGGTCCATCGTGTGCTGCTTACCTCTCTGTCTGAATCTGGAAAGGCACAACACACTCACACAGCAGATACGTGAATTCTGTTTTATATAGAGACCAGCATAAGAGACAGAAGCCTGAGGTCCATTTCCTCTCACAGTTCTCCGAGGCTCAGGAAAATTTCACAGCGCACACGGAGTCTTGGCTTTGGACACACTTGGTGTCAAAGGTGAGAGACCCCGAATGCGGTCAGTCTGCCTGGCTTGGACAGCTCAGAGGCTGTGTAACACGCTGGGGACGTCTTTGAAGGGTATTCAGCTTCCAGTGGAGAGAAGAGCAAATTCCAGGCTTTCCTGAGCAGTTGGTTGTGAACTCACATGGTCACTGGTCACTTTTCCTGTGAGGGACAGGACCCTGTCACCAGGTATCTCTTTGTCTTGTGATATTGCCTTCCACCACATTCCACAGATATTCTGGAGAATTATAAGGGGAAGGGAATAAGTCTGCACCTCTGTCAGTCTTTCTGTACTTGTATTACATCCATTTTAAATCCAAAGCCATAGAAAACCAGACTCTCCAGGGTTTAAATTACTATAATTTGAAAACCAAGTGATATGTTATGAACAGCTTCTCCAAACTTTAAGAAAAGATCATAAAGGAGTCACAATTCTATAAATTCTTAAAAGACAGTGCTCATATCCGTTTAAGACTCTATATCCTAAATTCAAAATATATTCAGTTATGTATATTCTTTACAAAATAACTTTCATAATCCAAATCAAAAATTGCATATTTTTTAGCTCATTTTCTGTTGACATGTCAAAACACATGAGGCAGTTTACCTTAGAGAATAGAAGTTTGTTTAGCTCACAGCTCTCAGGGTTGACAGCTACATCACCCCAGGACTGGCATCTGTAGGGCAAGGGCATCAAAGTCTGACTTTCTTCCTGGTCCTTTAGAAACACTGTGGAATTGTGGGCTCCATCCCACATCTTCATCTAATCCTGCCTTCCTCTCAACAGTCCCATTTGCAAACATTATTAACCTATTAACTTGGGATTAACCTGGCAAGCATTCAATCTGTACTTAAAATGAATCATTCTCATGGATTTCTAAAGATAGAGAATATAGATTATATTTTTGAATAACATTGCCCTAAAATATGCAATATAACATTGAAATCAAAAGGAATGGGTGCATGTGTGCATGTGTGCATGTGTGCACATGTGTGAATATGTGTGAGCTTTGCAGGCCCTGAACACAGTGCTGTGTATCCACAGCTGAAAGGAAGAGACTGGTAAGCTGATTCACGGTTTCAGTCCACAGTCTGTTGGCTTCAAGGTGGCAAAAACATGGCGGCAGCATGTGGTGGAACAAAGGTGCTTGGTTCACGGTGGGCTGAAAACAGAAGGAGAGCAGTGGGTTATAGTCAGGGGTTGTAAAGAGAACAAGATGATACGGGACACAAGATTTATAGAATTATTTTATGATAATCACTGAAAGAGTTAAATACAAGAAGCACAGGAAATCTGCCCACAAATTAAGATACAAGCAAATCCAGCTGAGGGCACAGAAACCATGCAATACCCTGCTGGAGTTCAGCTGAAGACGGAGAGCCCAGGAAAATGCCTCCCACAAGTCCAACTAGAGGTCCAGAGCCTATGACAGTGACCCAGGCAAATTTGTTTCAACGACCTGTGCTGGGAAGGCCCAAAGGTCATCAGTGGAAGCCAGAAAGCTTGTGCCAGTGGGGTGAAGGATCTGTGCCAGTAGGTTGAGGGTTCTCCACTGGAGCCAAGAAGTGATGCTCAAAATAAGGACCAGGGCTCCCCTGAAAAGTACCACAGCCACCCTCAGAGACAATGAGGTTCCAGGCTCCTCTGATGAAGAGAACAGAGGAGTTCATATCAGGAAGCCAGCAGGACAAGCTTCTCCTGGAGACTGAACATCACACATCTTCTCTTCTGGAGCCAGGAAGCGGTAAAGACCAAAGCTCCCCAAAGTGAACCACAGCCATTCCCAGCAACAATCAAGGTCCTGAGCTCCTCTGACAATGAGAACAGTGAAATTTGTATCAGGAAAAAAGCTCAACAAGCTCCCCCAGGAGAACCAGCAACACCTCCGCCTCCCCAGGTCTCCTTTTTATCTTGGCAACAACTCCCAGGTGGGCCCTGTTCATGCAGCTCCACGCTGATTCAGTTACTAGTTGTCTACCAGTTAACACACTGTGCCAGAGAGGAAGGACCAAAGAACGCAAGAGACTCCCAATAAAGACCCCAAGGCCGTGCCTCTGTGACCCAAGCAGACACCCCCCAGCAGGCAGATTCCAAAGCCGATCAAATTGATACAACTCAGAAATTCAGACTTCGTAGCCACCACACGATGCTTAAAAGCCGTAGGATATGAAGAACACTTCTTTGTATACTAGAAAGAGAAACAGACTGTGATCATAAGAAGTGAGTTATATTTTACCAAAGAGGGAGCCCAAATCTTTATTGCATTAACTCATTTATTGAGAATCAGTAAATTAATTTTAAAATAAAGAAAAAACAGCTTCCATTATAACCTCTTAATGGATGGGAAGTATAATTGTCATATTTTAGAAAAATATCCCATTTTTGTGTTATGATTTTGTTTTGATTTTTATCTTGAAATTTTTATTGCCAAAGAGATCTCAGGCACTGGGCTACTCACGCCACTCATCTGTACTTTGTGTGTGTGTGTGTGTGTGTGTGTGTGTGTGCCAGGAATTGAACTCACAACCCTGCACTTGCCAAGCAGGCACTTGTGCTGCTGAGCTATCACCCTGGCATGTCTTTAGTATTTAAATCCTTGAATTAGGTCCCTTCTTTTTGCTTAGAACTGCTAAATACTATTGATCCTTGATCTCATGATATATAATTGGCTATTGCTATGTATACCAACTATGCGTAACCAAGTCTGTAATACTGAATGGGAAAAAAGAGATTAATGACACCCTCTTTTTCTTGGTAAAGTAATTGGTGACTATCCTGGCATTTCATTGAATATTTTCCTTAAAATCAATGCCTCTGTTGTTATTCCATATGCGACTTAGACTTCCCTGCATGTTATAAACACTGTACTTTTATAGGGATTCAAAATGAGCGCAATATTTTAAATGACTACCAGGCAACCTTATCTCTCTAGATTCCACATCTGAAAAGAAAACTGTAATGCACATCACCTACCTTTACACCACCAACCACTTAAACCTACTCAAAGAGTGATGGGTCAATATGATGACGGACTAAAAGTAATTTATTACAATAACAAACTGATTACCAATTCTCCTCCTCCAAATACTCCCTTGACCCGTGCTCTCCTCCAAACACACTTGTCCCATCTTTGCTTTCTGCTTTCTGAAGAGGTTCTGAAAGTCCTCTTTCCTTGGTGTCTTTAGGATGAGTGTTCAGAAACACGGCAACTGCTGCTTCCCTGTGTCGCCTGACAGAAAGGCAGGCCCTTCAGAACCTGCCTCTGAGTCCTCCTCCACTTATTCCCCTGGTCTGGCACCCTGTGACCTCCACCTCTCCCCAAATCAAAATGATCATGCGAGGGGAACGTTTGGAACAAATCCATGATATGAGGATAACATAACTGAAAAGCCTCTGGAAAAACGGGCTTATAGAACTCCCTGAAAAAGTGCAAAAAGCAAAGGAAAGCGTGTGAGGTCAGAAGGAGGATTTTGAGGGGGATTAACAGAATTGTGCCTTCTTACTGTAGTGTTTAAATGAAACATCACTGTATTTTTTATCATACCTCATATATCTAGGAAATTCAGATTTCCAAACAAGTTTTTAAGTGTCCTAACTTTATTTATTGACCACAATAATATTTTTAAATTCAATGGGAAGTAAAATA
This sequence comes from Hydrochoerus hydrochaeris, assembly GCA_004027455.1. NCBI lineage: Eukaryota > Metazoa > Chordata > Mammalia > Rodentia > Hydrochaeridae > Hydrochoerus > Hydrochoerus hydrochaeris. The sequence continues at coordinate 15,930 of PVLA01006482.1, read as the reverse complement.
ACAGCGAATACAGAAGACCTCCAAGAAGTGGGAGAGTAGAAAGGCTCCCTCACTGAGTTCTCTCCTGCCCAGTCTCCTGTTTCCTTCCCTCGAGGTCAGTGACATCACCAATGTCTTGTGTATCCTCCCAGACACATGTTGTACTTATAAATATGAATTATTTTCCAGGCAGTCATGGTGATGCATGCCTGTAACTACATTCTGGGAGGCTGATGCAGACAAAAATTCAAGCAGAGCCTGGGCAACTTGGCGTTTTAGTGAGATCTTGTCTCAAAATTTTAAGAAAGAAAAATAAAGGGGAGAAAAGAGAATAAACTCAGTGTGAAGGTCCTGGTGCATGCTGAGTAATGTCTAAGTAAATACTAAATATGTACTTTTGCAAACACGTATTCTGTGTCTATAGTGTTGGATAATTTTTTTCAGTTCATCATCATACTCTTTGCCAAGAGCTCATTCAGTCTTGCTTCATTGAGCAACTATACTGTAATTACTCACTTACTGACGGACCTTTAGAAGTTCTGTGGTGTTTCTCTCAATCTTTTGCTATGACAAATAATGGAGAAAAACAAATGAGAAGAAGCTCATTTCAAACATATGCTGGCATATCAGCAATTACTGAATCAGACCATGTGTTTGACTTTTATAGACATTTTCAAATTTTCTTCAGTGGAATTTGGACCAATTTAAATTCCTACCAGCAATATATCAAAGTAGTTTTCCCCATAATATGTTTCAACAGTATGTTTCAAAATTTTTGATACTTGCAAAACATCCAGATGCAAAGTGAGTCTTCAATTAGAATGTGCACTTGTCTTGATTTAAACTGAGCATCTCATTGTAAACTTTGTATCTGCCGCTATTTCTTTGACTGAAGTGTCTGTTCATATCCTTTGCACATTTTTATTGAGTAACATGTCTAGTTATTGATTTATTAATTCATATTATAAAACCTAATCTTTCCTAAATGTATATGACATATTTGTGTTGTGTACGTTTCATAGGGAAGAAATTTGTGTAACATTTCTTTTTTCCTAAAGTCCACTCAGTTACACAGGAAAGGTAATTGTTTCTATTTTGTTACTTCTGGACATGTGACTTCAACCAACATATGTTCCTAAGTCAAGACTGTAATTGTTGATATTTTGTATTTATTTTTATGTTAGCAGAGCTGTTCTCCACCATCCTGTTTTTTTCTAATTTCCTTTATTGATACTTCTTATATATTTTTTGTTGTAGATTTTGGAATCAGGTTGTTTCAAATCAAAATGTAGCAGGATTGTTTTTGTTAAACGCTTCTTAACTTTATAAATTGACTCAGTCTTGATAATTGCAATCATTTTGGAAGTCATGCAAGATTTTTGAGTTGTTTAAATTCTCTTATAAAGCATTAAAAATATTTTAAAGTTTTCTTCAGTTCACAATTTTACATGTAGCCTACCACATCTTCCACAAATAAATATATTTATGTTCTCTGTTCTTTTGCATATTTATGCCTGTATCATTCTTTTTATCTGGTCCTCCAGTGCAGGCTATTTTTTCCAGAATAGTGCTGAAGAGTAAAGGTGAGAGTGGGCACTCTGCCTTGGGCTGAGTCTGTAATTTTGAAGGCACTTATAATAGTTTACAAGAAATATGTTTTTATTATTGTGAAGTAAAATATTTCTCAATAACTGTCTCATTAGGGATTGTCAAGAGAAGCAATTTAAACATGAAAATAAAAAAATTAAGAGCATTTTAAAATCAAACACATTAAAATTGTAATAGCTTTCTGTCTCCTATTTTTTCTTTCTGATCCAAACTCCGTATAGCTTTGTAACATTTTTTCCCAGTTACAAAAATATGAACATATCATTCCTCATGTAAATATCTCTAGGGACTGTTGTAGAAAATTATCAAAGCACCTCAGCACTTGAAGCAAACACCCTTTAAAAATGTCCCCAATTTACTTTTCCCCTTATCTTCTAAATTTACACGTAAAAGCCTTATAGTTGGGCTTAAAATATTTTTATACAAGTTTTTCAGTCTTCTGTTATGCCTTCTATCAAACTATAACAATGTATTTCATATACATAGAGGAAAATGATGTTCTATGCAAAAGTGATCATTATGAAAATAATCATGGCATCTTAGTTATCTGTACAAGCCAACATCCTAATACCAGCCTAAAATAGGCTGTGTGAACATTATTTTTTTTAATAGTAGATTTGATGTGAGTAAATATAGCAGTGATTGGATGTTATCAAGTGTCTAATTTTGCATAACAAACATGACAATCAGTAGTGTTAAAAGATAACCTACAGAATGGATGACAGTATTTCCACATTGTCCACCTAGCTATGAATTCATATCCAGAATACATGAAGAGCTCACATAACCAAACAACAAAATAAAAAAATACGTGTTCCAGCTGAAAATGAGCAAATGATCTGGACAGACATTTCTCAGAAGAAAACATGCCAGTGGCCAACAGACATATGTAAAATACTCAGGGTACTAATCATAGGGAAATATAAAATCAACACCACCCTGAAGTATCATGTCCATGTTGCTGTATTCAAAAAGACAAAACATAACAAAGGCCTGCAGGAATTCACAGAAAGGGAAATTGTTATGCATCATTTTTGATAGTGCAACTTGAAGGAATTATAGAAAATACTATGGGAGTTTGCAAATCTAAAAATAAAAATATCATAAGATTCAAGAATCCCACTACTTTATGTATCAAAAAAAGAGAAGGAGGAGAGGCCTTTGGGGAGGGATAGGAGGGAGAGGGGGAGAAAGAGGTAGAAGAGGAGGAGAAAGACTCAGAAGAGGAGGAGAGACACTGAAATGATAAAGTACCCGAACTCTCAAATTTATTGCAGCTTGATTCACAAGACTTATGATTTAGAATCAATGCAAGTGTCCTTCAAGTGATAAATAGATAAACAATGTATATTATTCGTCCATAAAAAAAACCTCTCACATTTATGGTAATATAATTGAGTTGGATGTGATTATATTAAATGAAATAAGCCAAGACTTAAAAGACAAATACTATGAGTTTTTTCTTATACATGAAGAATAAAAGATTGGTTTCACAGAAGTAAAGAGTGGAATGGTGTAATCAGAAGTTAAAAAGGGGGTAAGAAGAAGAAATTGAGTAGGGTTGGTTACCCAGCAAAAAACTATATTGAGAAGAAATAAATTCTACTGTTCTATAACACAACAGAATGACACTAGTTAAAAACAATTAATAGTGTATTACAAAATAGCTATGAGAGACAATTTTAAATATTCTTAACACAAAAAATAACAAATGCTTAAGGTAATGAATATACTAGTCATTTTGATTACATAGTGTATATCACACTGTATCCCCAAAATATGTACACTTGTTATATTACAAAAATAAAATAAAAGAGAATAAAGTGCTATTGAAGCAGTATTAATAATATGTTGGAATAATAAAAGTAAAGTATTTGAAATCAGGTGTTACACTGATAATGAATACAATGATATATTTTAAGAATGTTCCAAGTCATGTTGGAAATTGGGGCACTGGGAAAACAAGCAGCCAGCTCCTGCTCTGGTAAGCAGCTGTGGGCCTGCAGGTGCACAGGATAAGAATCAAATATCCACCCCCCATTAGCAAGTGGGAGCTGGAGGTCTGAGTCTCCCTTGGGAGGATGAACATATGCAGTGTGGCAAGTAAGGGGGATTTCCTTCTACCATCTCTTTGAAGGCAAATATTTTTATCACTGTTTTGCTCAGTTCTGATTAATGGTACTGCTCTATTCAATATTCTGTTTTTATAAGTTCAGTATTTCCTTCCATTTTGCTCTACCTGAATGAAAGAAGAGCTATTGTGAAGAGAATGAGATGTACTATTACATCTATTGCTGTTGTCTTGGTGACCTGCTGTGAGGTTCTGTGCCAATTTTACTGCACTGTCTTGGTTGGCTTATTTCTGTCTTGTTCTGCTGTATTTTGCTACCTTCAAAATAAAAAATCAAATAAAATAAGTAAAATTTTTAAAAAGTTAGCAAAATAACAAAATACCTCCAAAGAAACTTCCAACTCCACCAAAGGTGATCCATGGGGCATGGATGGGGAGAAACTCAAAAACAAAGCAACAGAATTATATAAGGTGGTTAAAAAGTAAATAAAAACAACAAAACAGATCAGCAAGGTACTGAGCAAGCTGAAACATAGCTAAACAGTTAATGGACTTATACAGCAAAAGGAGGAAAAGAAAGTGCTCTAAAGGATATAACTGCATGTATGTTTAAGTGTGTAGGATTGATAACCATGTTGCTAAGTTTTTATTGGATCATTGACTATAACTGTTTGCAGCCTCACTTTTGAATGTCCACTTTGTATGCTTTAATTTTGTAACTTGAACAACTGTGTCTAAGAAGACAATATGTAATTTATCAACTAGTGATTTCTTACTGTTTATTTTTTTTTCTGAAATTCTGTATTATTCCTACCCTTTGTTCTGCTTTGCTTGTTTTGGTCTTTAAATAAAAATTTTAAAAAAAAGAATGTTGGCATACTCTGTCATCTCACATACATGTGTGGGAGCAATTATTCTCGACCTTGTTTTTATGATCTGTATATAGGTAAAGTTAGTGTTTAAATATCATGTACATACATGCTACCGCAGGACTTTTTAAATAAATTTTGAGTATAGTTTATAAGACAGATTCCTTCCATCCTTATTTCTTAATTTACAAGTTTGCTAAAAGCATTTCTTAGTGGATTTGATTTTACAAAAGCAAACCTTGTGGAAATGTCATGAAAAAAAGTGTGTCTGGAGCATGGATTAATGTGACTTCCTTAAGTTCTGAAATATTGTTTTGAGGACTTAATTTACTATGCCACATGCTAAAATAAAGCAGGATGCAGAACTATGGCCTTCTCTGAAGGTCAGATGTATCTGGGATATGCAAAGATGAAACAGTCACGTGAATAAAATTCCACTTAAAGTAAAATGATCTAAAGCCCAGCCAGGGCTCAAGATTTTTCAAGCTTAAATTCTCTGAGTTGACCAACCCTTCTTTCACTCATGTCCTTGCCTGGGAACCATGAGGCCCAATTATTCATTTTTAAATACATTAGTTCTTAGCATAGAACATCTTGCTCTAGAAATGCTCTGTTGACCTTTCCTCCACGGACATGTTTTGGTGCTTAAATTTACTGATTTTCAATTTCTTTCCAATTTTATTTACTAAGAAGCTTTTGATGCAAATACAAGTTTCATCAAGTTTCTAGACAAAATACTCCTGTATCTTCATGATCAGGAAAAGACACACAGGCTCACAGGCAGAGACCCTGACAAAGCAAAATCTAAGAGTCCGGGCTCTGTCAGACCTTCATGTACTATACATATGGTTTTCCTGTTGCAGAACTTACTGATGTCGATTGGGACAGAGCAGGATTTTGGATAAATATTATTTTTCTTTTCCAGTTTCATTTCATTTTAGATTATTATTCCTGTTTCTAAGAACTATTTTTTTTTCTTTTATCACTTCAGGAAAAGTGGAGATTATTATACTGCATATACAAGACTTAAAAATCCTGATGTGCAAAAACAACTTATGAGGGAATCCATATTCAACCTGATTGGCTTCTACTGTGTATCCTAAAGAGGTAGTTCACTTGTTAAAAAAGTAAATTTCAGAACAGCAGCTAAAAATGAAGTAATAAAGCAAAATAGAGAAGTAAGGAGGATCAGTTAAAATATATTTTAAAGTATATACCTTTAAGAAGAAAAAAATAGCAACACAGCAAGTATTTTTGAAGATAATGGGAAAATTGTTTTCCACCCAAAATATGTCTAATAGAAAAAATAAGCATCCACTATACTGTCTAAAGTGTTCTTCAAATATATCAGTCAGTGACCAAAAATTAGGAACCCCAATATAAGAAATGCAGAAAGGTTTGTCATAGATAATTACTGCAAACTGAGAAGTCACAATTTAATGAAAACAAAGTGTGATTGCTTTTCTCAGGAGACTGGACTTGGTTATCTGATGCCTGAAAAGTGAGTAAAACATAAACTGTGTAGAAGACGGGGTGGGGGGGCATCACCCAAGCCATGCAGCGCCCAGACAGAACCCAAGGCCGATGGCTGTTAAGGGCATCCTTTCCTCCTGAGCGGGCACACCCATTTTCCCTTCACTGGGACCACAGCTCCTGGATGTGGAGGCCACAGGCTCTGCCAGAACTGGAACCACCAGGGTCCCCACTTCTCAGGCCTCTGAACTCAGACTTCGTGGAAACACATTGTTTGCTTTCCTGAGCACCCAGCCTGAGACAGGGAACTTCTCACATTCTGTGATGCTGGGGGTTAGATGTGCAGGCACTCGTGTGTGTGCATGTGTGTGTTTGTGTGTGCATATTCTTTTAAACTCAAAGCTCATTTCTTGTAAAACAGTCCGCTGCATTTGGAGGTGTCATGTGCACCCAGAAATCTCGTGTCTTCTGCCGCTGTGTTGGTGGAGATTCTCCAGAGGAAGAGAACCCACAGGAGATACAGTGATATTCAATAAGGTGACATACAACTTTTATTATATACTAGAGCCTCAATAAGATTGCATATATCTGGCACTCTAACACAAGTCAAACACAGAATGGTAATGTATTTACAAAGATGGAAGAGTCAGTGTTAAACACTCCCCTCTCTCTCTCTCTCTCTCTCTCTCTCTCTCTCTCTCTCTCTCTCTCTCTCTCTCTGTCTCTCTCTGTCTCTGTCTCTCTCTTTCTGGAGTTGGATTATCCATTTCCACATCCATGTTCTCCAACCCAGGTTACAGCAAACACATTTTCGTCATGTGTAGAAACAGCGACCCTAGCAATAACATGCATCATAGAATTGCTGTGAAACTTAAATGAGCTAATACTGCTGCTTTGAAGGCATTACTCAGCCCTAAGAAATGCAGCATGAACATTAGTTATTACTGTAATACAGAATGATACAGAAAGAGCTGATTTCCCAGTCACTAACAACAGACCTGCACACTAGACATTCAGACCCTAATGTGCTAGAGCTATAATTACCTATCATCTCTGTTCCAAAATGTTAGCACCCTAGCAAAGCCCGGCCGTGAAAGATAACGCAAATCTAACACCATCATTTTATTGTCATTTTGACTATAGTTTTCCAGGTAACTCTATTATTCTGATTGCTAATGTTTATTTAGTCACCCGCACAGTCCTACGTAGTGTGATACAATCACCTTATTTATCCCTTAGAAAACTCCTCAAGTATATTATTGATTCTCTTTCAAAAATGAAGAAATTGAGCCAGCCAGGTTAGTAAACTGACCAAGGTCACATAAGTAAAAACTGCTGAAAACAAAGCCTGTGGAATGAAGAAACAGAAATGCAATCAGAGAACATTTAGAATAATTATAGTGTTGCCATGAAATAAAAGACATCTATGTTTCTACATACCTTGAATTATAAATTTCTGAACAATTTCTAAGACTCTGAAAGACAAGAGAATTTACTTGGTTTCCTTCTTTCCTGTCAGTCTTCTTATAAAAAGGGTGTTTTCTGGATGCAGATGCTACTGACTGAATGAGTTCAGGAGCCTCATAGCACTACCTGGAGAAGATACCTGTTCCCTTCGGTTGAATATAAATAGTCTCAAGCCAGAATCCAGCATGTGGAGGGTCAAAAGTGTCCCCGTGTCAGTGCACTGTGGCCTGTGGAGCCCAGGTATAGATGTCAGAGATCGAGGAAGTGTTTTTTTATAAAGGCGGTGTTGGCTCAGTGATTCCAGGAGTCACAGGCTTCCCATGAGAGTAGAGTGCTTGGCAGACAAGAGGCAGAGAAGAGTCGCATATTCACCTGCCTACTAAAGATGCCCCATGTTCAGAAAAGGTCCTGGCAGACCGAGGATGCCAGCAACATTCCCTGGAGGGAAAATCTGGCAAAACTTAGATGGTGTCTGTCCTGGAGATAGTAGCTCATTTTTTCTTTTCTAATTTGAAATGATTTTGTAATTGTGTCAAAACCTCAATTATGTGTACTTATTTATTTTCCCAAGCTTATGAGTGAAAGCACAAGCACTACCAAAATAAAATAATCACAAATCAGGAGTGGGTCATGTTGACATAACATGAAACTTTGAAATGATGCCCAGCTTTTGAAATTACAGGGACAATGTGAAACGTGATCGGTACAGGACCGACAGACAGACTGCTAAGCAGCACGGGTGGCTCGTGGGTCTACCCAAATCCATAGCGTGTCGGTACCTGAGCTCCTCTTAGCTTTGCGTAAGCAGTTGTTACTTTCTAGTCCAATGTTCCCCAGAGCCGGAGTAAAGCTGGAGGCAACGCTGCCCTGATAGAATCTGAAAACACAGGACACCCGTGTGCTTGTGACAACGGTAGTACGATATTCTGCGCTCGTAATCTATGTTGAAAGCCTACAGATCACTTTCTACATATCCCTTCTAGATTATCCTGCTTCGCACATTAAGACAGACTGGACTTTTCTAGACTGGACTGGACTTCAAAGACATGGAAGAAAATATCCAAGGTCACTCTGACTCCAGTGCGTGTTCTCGACAGCGTCACGTGGCCTACACATCTCTACTCATTTCAATAAACACCAACTCAAGGGGGTCACAGCCCCAGGGAGGACCCTCCGAAGCAGCACTTGTGTCCTGGCATGAAAATAGCTTCCAACAGTCGCACTTTTCACACTCTTTCCTGCATTTCACCTCACTGAGATCGAAGTCATTTCAAATGCATCAATAAGTTCACGTGAAAGTAAATAGAGAAGGAAGTAAGAACAAATTTCTCCTAAAATTACTATTTAATGTCATTAAGAAAAGTTTAGATTTGATTTTAGTCTTTGCTTGTTCATGAGGCTTCAGGAACGAGGAAGGCAGGCAGTCCCCATGTTGACAATGATGTAGCCCATGAACAGAGCCATAATTACACCTGATGCTCGAAAGCATTTCTCAATCTCGAGTTTAGATGACTGAATCACATATTACTAAATTATTATTATTACTCTGTGTTATATGTCTTTTTCATTTCAGCATTGTGGTTTGTATTATTATTTATGTTTTTTCTATTAAAATATTCTTTATTGACCCAAGGTACTAAGATATTTTAAGTGTAGGCTTTTTGGTTCTACAAGGGTGTTTAAACTAAATATGCAGAAGTCAGAATATTTTAAGTAAAAGATATGAAATTACATTCCCTGATTTCTATGCAATGGAAGGTAAGCAGTCTGAGGGGAAACAGTATGGAGTAGCCCATTTGCAAAGCATGCTGAGCATTAATTCACTGTTTTCTCTCCTGCTCTGAAAGCATTCATGTGTGAAATGTTTCCTTCTATACCATGCTGAAATAAAAATACCACTTACTGCTGTCCTCAATTCAAAATTTCAAGTTACTAATTTATAATAGGCATATAGTCAACATTTCCCCAATTGTGAATTATTTTAAAATTTTATAGCAAAATATCAAAGGCCTAATGCTTCAATATATTTTTACTCCTTTCAATTTAATAAAAATTAATTGGCCCAGCATGGTGGCACAGGGCTTGAGAGGCTGAGGCAGGAGGATCACCTGGGCTACATAATGAGTTCAAGGCCACCTTAAGCTACATGGTGAGATCCTATCTCAAAAAAATTATTCCAACACCTTGAAAGTTTATTAAAAATTTTTATTTCTATGACAATTAATTTGTTGGAGAATACCGTGAATAGTGCAACAGATTTGGAAGAATCGGCACCTCTCTTCACGGTCTCCCTTCTGCATATTATTACGTGAAAAGACGCAGGTTGCAGTGATCCTGGGGAAACCTCATGTATTAAGCAGAATTTCCCTTCCCTTTAACTGTGGGAGAGCTTAGTGGTTATTACAGGGAATTTTCTTGTAATGAATTTGGGAGGATTTTGGAGGATATAATTAAGACCCTGGAAGGTTGACTTCAATCAAACAGGCAGCGATTGCTCCCAGTGGTCGTCATCTAATCCAGTGCTTCCAATAACAGGGGATCAGTTATGTCCTTGTTTGCTTTGCAGGACTGCTGCTCAAACGCTAGACCCAACTCATGCCCAGGAAGCATTTATGACTGAGGTACACCCCAGCCTTTTTCTGGGGTTTATTGTGATACAGGTTATACTCCGGCTGTCTTCTTGTCTCAGTTTCCACAGCACTGGGGATGACGGGTGTGTGCTGCCACACACCTGGCTAGATGAGGATGCACAGGCTGACAGGAAGAGACACCAAACAGCTGGCCTTCCTGCAGGCCACGCCGAGTAAACTGCTGAGCCGAGGAGGTTCAACCGAAGCAGGGCATGGTAAGCAGCCCCGGATGCACAACCAAGGAAGCTGAGAGACAACCTCAAGCTGTAGGCAAGATCACAGCCCACCTGCCCCTGACCAGAGGAACAAGCTAGCCAGAGCTCAGACCCATGACGTAGACACAATGTGAGATAATGAAACCGCGCGGCCGCACGGTCACCTGTTACACAGCCATTGGTGAGGACCGGTGAGAGCTACAGCTATTTCTCTCATCTTAACCATGAAGAGTTCGTTTGTGTGTTCTTTGCAGATGAGCACCCAGGAAGCCAGTGCCACCCTAAAATAAGCACCACTCGCCTTCCTTATCTCCTGCCTCTTCCCCTGTTCACACAGAAAATCACACAGCTGAAGCTCTGCTGACTCCCAACTAACACCCAGCATTGTGCTAATTACTGCTTAATAAGTAGGTAAACAACTGAGAATAAAATGAGTGATGAGAAGCCTATGGTACAGCTCAGTTCTCTATCTTAGTAGGTAAAACTCACAGGCTGGTTTCCTCTTCAGAAATGTAACTTGAGTTTTCTTTCCTTTCCAAGTTTTCCAAAGTGTAAACTAAAATATCTTGAAGTGCTTTCATTTCAAGCAATCTCATTTCAACTGGACTAATTCACACGGCCAAACTGCACCGATTGTGCTGTACAGAGTGAACGGGATAAATGCCTGATGGAAATGGCTTATGGGCCATATGGAGCAGTTTCACTTATTCTTCCGTTTTTCAAATCACAATAATTTTGTGACTCACTCAGCAATATAATGAGGATTATTTTCTTTATGGTGATTTTGATGTTCCAAGGAAACTTCTGAAGTGTTTTTGAATTAGGTAACAGGATATAGTTCCAAAAACCTTCCTTTGGTAAAGTTGAACTTTGTAAATCAAATATTATTTTCTTATTGATTTTGTAGAGGTGCCATTTTCCAAAGGTAGAAATGGTCATAAAGTAATCATACTTTCTGAAAATAACAGCGTGTGTTCCTTTCAGAGTCAATACAAATCAAAAATGTGGGTACATATTTAAAACAAAACTGCATGAATCTGATGTTTTATGGAAATGACTGTTTCGAAATCATATTAAATTATCCCATATGAAAGTTTAATATTAAACAGAAATCAGTGTGTTTGAGTTACCCTGCTGTGACTGTGTGCCCATGTGTCAAACGATTCTGACCTGGAAAGCTATTTTCTGGACCCCAGTACTGGGGAGGCTCCGCTGCATGTCCCGTTCTCAAGCACCTCCTTTCAGCTCAGACACAGGCTGACCAGGTCCTTTCTAATGTGTGTTATCTTTGCCAGGATCCACTAGGAGGAAGCCGCCTTGTGAGGGATTTGTTGACACACAGGGTTTGAATAAAGAAGAAATGCTCAGTGGGCTAAAAATATGAACAAATAAAGGAGAGAAGGAGAGAGAGACAAAGGGAATGACAGAAAAGAGGGAGACACAGAAGAACCGTGACAAGAAAGAGGAGAAAAAGTTAAGCATAAAGACAAAATTGTCAGGGGAGAAAGGAGACAGGACAAAGAAACAAGGGAAAATAGGAAGGAAGAGAAAGGCGGGGAGAAAGACCAACATAAACCTGAAGTAGAAACTACTTCTCAACAATAAGAAAAATCGTAGCTGCACTTTAATAAATGCTTTTAACATATTTGATTGTCTAATTGACCTCAAGGAACTTTTTGAGGTTTAAGAGAATTTAAGGAAACTTAGAAGAATCCCTGGATGCAGTAAAGTTTCAATAAATGCACATAGTATTGTTATAATTGTTACTATAGTATTGCTACAAATTATTATTAGTATCACTTAAAAGAACTGAACGTGAAAACTGTTGAAAGTTTCACGCAGAGCATGAAGGAGGATTTGCTCCACACTCTCAATTCAGATTATTACTGCAAAAATGAACATTCTGATGCTGCAGTGTCCGCAAATTATTATCAGCTGTGTCTTTAATATGATTTCTATACTTGAAATGCATACTTGAAAAATTTCATAACCTAAGCTGCGCAATTTGTAATTCTGCCCATTCTGTGGGCGTGGCCATTATTCTAGAGCTGGGAAAACTGAATGGCTAGCAGTCAGTCTATGACTATAAAAAAAAAAGGTTATATTATTAAGTTCTTCATCTGGAAACGTTTCTCTTGTTTTTATTTGCATAAATAATTCACAAATACCAAAGGTGTTGAGAGAATTCTTCCTTGCTGAAGATCTGTTCAAATTTAGAAAATGCAGACTGTGAGATTTTTTACCCCATTTGTCCATAATTTTTTCAAAAGTTCACAATTCAAATCCATGTAAATTATTTTCTCCAGTGATGAGAGCCAATATTCTTTCATTTCAGAGTTTTCTGTTCCAGCCTCAGACTGGGTCGTCATGTCCTGGCTCGGATTTGCACTTTTACCAGTCAAGCTGGGGTCTTTCTAACAACACTGAGGGGCACCCAGTTCAGGGACCCGGGCTCTGCTCTTTCTGGCACTTGCTGGAGTTTTATGTCAGGTCTCAGAGTCTGCTTCAAAGAAAATGAGAAAATGAGTTCTCACCCCAGCACCCAAACTGAGAAGTTCAGGTATTTATCAACTGTTTTCTCTTTCTTCTTTCTTTCTTTCTTTCTTTCTTTCTTTCTTTCTTTCTTTCTTTCTTTCTTTCTTTCTTTCTTTCTTTTCCATCTCTCTTTCTCTGCCTTTTGTTTGTGTCTTTTTGTGGTTGCTTTGTCCTTTCTGCTTTTGGGTGGTAGCTGAAATCAAAACTGCCTTTAATAAAGACCACTCATGCCTCATTTGACAGGCTGAGGCCTTTTCCTAGCATAAGTCATATCCACAAAGTCTTCACCCTCCTGATGTAAGTATGAATCAAAGGCAAAGACTCCTAAAATCATCACACTGGGAACAGGAGTTGGACCTATGGATTTTAGAAGGATCAGAAACTTAGCTCATGTCACGGAGCAGCATAAATATCAACAAACACCACGTGTAGAAAACATGCAGCGTAACAGTGTCTGTCGTGTGTTGTGACATGTAGGTTTTATTCAGGTTCAGGTGTGATGATACCGACAGGACAGGGAATAACCACCCCAGAAAGCGTATTTTGCTGCCCACAGTTTGGGTGCCCTCCAGACCCCAAAGCACCACACAGGCAAGGGCTAGGCCTGTGAGGAGGCAGAGGGAGAGGAACAGAGAGGGGAGCGTGTGAGGGGAGCCTTTGCAGCCCTCTCCATGGGTGACAAGGGCCATGGCAGCGTCCGTGGGGTTAGGGTGCTAGTTTACATTCCCTGGCAGGCTCGGGAGATGGGGCCATTCCCAGGTGTCTGGTGCCGGCCTCGGAATGATTAGGGTGGGGCCATAGTGAGGGTCCAGGGCAGGAGCAGGTGCCCCTGGGTGGGAAGGTTTGTGCGTGATTCTAGGCTTGTGGCTGGCTGAGTGCTGTTGCCTGCAGGTTCTCTCTTTCCAGGATCAGCAAAGCTGCAAGCTGCTAAGGCGTCAGACAGAGAGAAGTGATTACTAGGATGCCCAGTACAGGAAGAAGAGGAGACAGGATGCCAGGTGAGGAAGGGGACCCGCAGAGCTGTCCCAAGAAAGTTTTGCTATAAAATTTTTAACCAACCCGGGCTCATATTCACTATTCCTTCAGACTGCATTTAGAACAGGTGGGTGGGATAGAGGAACATCCAAATAAAAGCCGGAGAGCTTTTCAGACCACGTGGAACTAACAGGGCTTGCTACCTCTTCGTCACTCATGCTCACTCATATTAAGGGTACAGAGCAAGGCATTCAGGGTTCACCCAAAACCCTTGCATGACTTACAGTGTCCTCTGGGAATTTTCTGATCACAGAATGTGACATTGAGTTAATTCAGTATATCTGGGTTGTGTCTAGAAGCAGAATGCTGAAATGTTCCATTCGTAGCTTATTTACTTGATATTGGGGCATAAGAACGTGATAGTAAATATTATCCCTGAAAAGAGAATCGTTTAGGAATGATACAGCAATTCACAATAAACTGGTGCGTGCAGGGGGATGCCCATTCAGACTGTGATGACAGGAAATTCCACCTCATTCTGGGTTTTCCACAAGAGCTGCCCAGAAGGGAAATATTGGCAGCGTGCGCTTTGGCTCACCCTACCTTCTTCTCCCAATGCCTCTCTCCTGGGGTTCTGGGTGAACCGCACTGAGCGCCGCGTCCTGGCCCCTGACTCCCCAATGCTGATTCCTTTCAGAGAGGAAGAACCCCAAGGCGAAGACCGAGACCAGGCTGCATGGGTGTCGGAGCCTCTCATGGCTCTCACATTGCACCAAGCGGCTGACCTGGGCCTCCAGCCTCTCCGCCTGGCTGCTGAGCTGCTGTCCAGCCTGGAGCAGCTGTCAAAGCCCCTCAGCCCCCGGGTGGCTGTGTGCACCCCACCTCCCGGTTCCCAAGGTACCAGCCGGCCCTGCATCCTGTGCGGCCAATGTTCTGTTACTGTAAAAGGCACGTGAGGTGATCCGTAAGGCTGGAAAGGACTTTTTGGCTCCTGGGATCTGTTGGCGAGTCAGCACATCATGGTGGAAGTGCGGGTGACGCAAAGCCAGTCCTCTGGCTGGGAAGGGAAAGAATGAAGGGGGAAGACAGTGGTGTCCCCCAGTCGCCTCTAGGGACACACAACCCATGATCCCCGCTCTTATGCCAGGTCCTACCTATCACAGTTTCGACCACCTCCCCGGAGCACCAAACTGGAAAAAAAGCCTTGACCACGTGAGCCGCTGAAGATGTCCCAGCACCGGGCACAGCAGAGGGTCACGGTTATGTTTCAGCATCTCATTTATGGAGATTGTGTCATGCATTTCTGCAATATCCACATTAATTCTCCCACCCACTCCCGCCCCGATAGTTTTTTAAAGAATGGGTAGGTGCTTTCTCTTTAAATTGCTCAACACACGAACAAGTTAATTTTGACCCTGCTACTGATATTGCTGGAATTGTACACTGAATTCTTTCGTCTTCTCCTTTTTTTTTCTTTTTTTTGAGATTCAGATCTTTTTAGCAAGAACGCAGATTGGTTGCCAAGGCCATCATGTTGTATTCATCTCAGGAACTCTTTCTTTACTTCTTAGCATTCCCATGGCAATCCTGATGAGCATGTGCTGGTGTCCACAGTTCCTCACCCACGGACGCAAAAGTTGTAACCGTCAGGAGGATTGCTTTCCCTATCCGCTCAGCAAAATGATCAACCATGTTTGCTTAAATATCATTGAAAGGTTTTTTATTTGGGGCATTTAGTTTTATAATTATCCATTCCTGCCACCCATCTTCATGTTGGCTCTAGCCCTAATGCCAATTATTCCGGCTTATCTCTAGATGATCCTTCCCCTCCACCGAAGCCTCATGTGCTCACATGTGGGGAGTTTCCAGGTGACTGGAATAGGCTGTGTGAGTGTGGGTTAAGAGTGTGACACTGGGAATGACAGTGTGGACACTGGAAGACCCACCCTGGGTATAAGTGGTGCTGATGAATAGACTCACAGGGTATGAAATGCTAAGGGAGACCAAGAAGCCAGGCTGGATGAAGAGACTCACAGGGTATGGAATGCTAAGGGAGACCGAGAAGCCAGGCTGGATGAAGAGACTCACAGGGTATGGAATGCTAAGGG